>APFE030296703.1:0-50115 GCA_000404065.3 Pinus taeda
ATATATATATAAAGTTTCTTATGGTTAAAATTATTATTTGTTCGTATATATACTCTATTTAGCCTTCAAAAATATAGTTTCAACAATTAAAAATAACACATTGTATCTTTCACTCTAAAAGTGTTTGCACTTGAAGAAATTTGATCCCTACATCTGCACTTAAAATGGATCTATGATGGTATATATTGGACACATTACTATGATCATTTGTCATTGAATAACTTTATACTTAATATATAGCTTGCATATTAATATATTAATCATTAAGTAAGCCTCAACCAACATCGTTTTTTACATAAAAGTACAAATAATAAATAAAAATAAATTATATTCAACATTTAATTTGATCCTAAAAAAATATTTTCTCCTTCACTCTAAAATGGTGCAAACTTCCTACAATAGTATGTAATGATGATGGTGATAATGATGATTATCATCCACTAAGACCAAAAATGGTATATAAGAAGGTAAAAAGATATTACTAAAAGTTATTTTGAATTTTAAATTGTGCCAACATTGTTTTAGTAATAATCGTAACTTAACATATACATGATATTTACTATATCAGATTATCGATTAATAATAGTTACACACACATCATTATTTTCATAAAATAACTTTAACAAACTTATCTTTTTAATGTAAACCACAAAAATATTAAAATAGATAATGTAAGGAATCCAAGATTAATATGTGAAATATTTTCTTTTTCAAGTTTATATAAATTTGTTTTATAAAGTTTATCATGATAATTTTTACACAAAAGATGGTGAATATCTATATAAAAATTAGTGAACTAAGTGACTTTCTAATTCCTCATTTCAAAAAAATATAATCTAGTTAAAGTTCTAAATAATGGTATATATTGGACACATTACCAAAAATTTCATTTGCCATTAAATAATTTATACTTAATATATATCTTGCATATTAATCTATTATTCATAAAGCGAGCCTCAATCAACTTCTTTATTAACATAAACGTACAACTAATAAATAAAAATAAATTATGCTACTACTCACATTCAACATTTAATTTGATCCTAAATTTAATTTGCTCCTCAACTCTAAAATGGTGCAAACTTTCTACAATAGTATGTAATTATGATGGTGATAATGATAATTATCATCCACTAAGACCAACTATGGTAAATAAGGAGATAAAAAGATATTATTAAAAGTTATTTCGAATTTTATTGTTATGCTGAAAAAGCATTAAAATAAGTGTTTCATTATCATCATAATTTTGTTTAGTTAAACAATAAAAAAGGTTGGTAGTGTCACAAATATTTTGAAATTTAATTCTAATACGAGTATAAACTCGATGATCTTTGAGGGTTTTTTAATTTTCAACCATAATCTAATTAGTGTTGCAAAGGTGATAGAATTTTAAATTGTGCCAACACTGCCTTAGTAATAATCATGACTTAACACATACATGATATTTACTATATCGGATTATAATTAAATGGATTAATAATAGTAACATATGCATCATTATTTTCATAAAATAACCTTAACAAACTTATCTTTTACTATAAACCATAAAAATATTAAAATAGATAATGTAAGGAATCCAAGATTAAAATGTGAAAGATTTTTTTTAGCAAGTTTATATAAATTTGTTTTATAAAGTTTATCATGATAATTTTTACACAAAAATGGTGAATATCTACATTAAAATTATTGAATTAAGTGACTTTCTAATTCCTCATTTTGAAAAAACTTAATCTAGTTAAAGTTCTAAATTCTAGATCCACTGAATACTTCCATATTTAATGAAATATGTGTTCTTTTCTTAATCTCAAGACGCAATTATCAACACTCGAATTGACATTCAAGAAGTTTTTCATCTAGAGCACCCATGTAACGCCCACGAGCTGCAGTTGGCAGACGAGCAAGGGCGCAGACGAGTGAGCCAAGCCGCAGGTCGCATGAAGAGAAACGAAGAAAGTGCGATGTGTTTTGGTGGAGACATGAGTTTATATCGTGTGGGTGGTCCCAGGCAACCCAACGAGTGGGCGAGCTGACGAGCGAACCACCACACGGGTCGGCAGTCCCGGGTGAGCCGACTGGAAAGCAGTCCCGGGTAGGCGGTCCCGGGCGAGTAGTCCTGGGTGAGCCAACGGGCAGGTGGTCCTGGCGAGCCGATGGGCGGGCGGTCACCTACATAACATCTAGGCCGACGTACAAAAGATGAGTTAAGCCAACGGATGTATCTTAGATGGGCAAGTCGGCTGGGCGCTCATATGATGGGCAGATGAGCGTATAAGTATATGGACAAGTTGTGGAGAGGATTCATTCAACCAACACTTGGACGCATATCACTTAGATGAGCTAAGTGAAGTGCGAAGAAGTGCAATGTGGATGTGCTCGCACGACGGGCAGAATAGGTGAAGGCGTCATGCAGAGCTGAACGATGGGCGAACCAAACATGGCGTTTGTGCAAGCCTGAACGATGGGTGATCCGAATAGGGTGTTTGTGTAGAGCTGAATGACGGGCAACCTGGGAAGGGTGTCGGTGCAGAGCTGAACGACGGGTGACCAGGGTAGGGCGTTCGTGCAGGGCTGAACGACGGGCAACCCAGGTTGGGCGTCGAGTGAACGAAGGTGTTTAGGCTTATGAATAGGAGGTGTGACCAACGTGTGGAGGGCGCCCAGGTTGGGCGACATGGACACGAGGAGCGCGCCCAAGTTGGGCAAATAACATGGAGATGAAGAAGTGCGACGGGTTGTGAACAAAGGCGATCGATGTGTGGACGTGCCGAGTAGGCGTGCACAGTGATACAGGTGGGCACCCAACTTGGGCAAACCGCACGACGAGTTGAACGAGAGCGTTCAGGGGTGAATGAAGAGTTGGGAAGAACATACGGCGACCATTTGGAGGTGTCCACGAGGCTGGGCAACTGAGTTTGTCGAAGTTGAAAAATTGGCTAAGTGTAAATTTGGGGTTTCCTCCAAGATTTAACTTGTACATGAAAATTATATATATTGATATATGGGCAGACTCACATCAGGGAGTTGCCCCTCCCTTTATATTGTTGTGCAACTGTTCATGTTATTGTTTTTTATGATGAATTTGTATGGGTTTCATCTTGTATAAAGGATAAAGATAATACTTGGTAACGAAAATTAAACTAAGTGCAAATGTTAGGCGTAGTCCATGATCATAAGTATTGGTGAAAAGAGAGTGGTCAGTGGTGCCGCACCTCGCTATAGTGCGGTTGGAAGATTACCACCAGTGTAGGGGCGTGACAACCCAACTCTTATAGTGACTCAAGAGCAATCACACTCTATGGCATATCCTGTTGTCCAATGCTAGTTATAACTGATTTATGAGGGAATAATTCAACGTTTTCCACCATTGATGGGTCTCCTTACAAAATATTGGTTGATAGAAACCAAGGAAAATATCAAAATTATTTTATTGTCTCTTTATATGTAAAGAAAATTAAAATTATTTTATTGATATTGGAAGTTGATAGCTAGATTAATATAGAAATAGTGTCTTAATTTTTGTAGAATAATTTTTTTTCATAATATAAATATTTAAAAAAAAAAAAATTAAAATAAATTATTTATGTCAATAGGTATGTTTATTTTAAAATCAGGTTTAAATAGATAATAGGAATTTAAATTCTATTAAATATTTTTAATAATTGTCAATGATAGAGAGTTAACATTTATTTCAATTTAATTAAATTATTTTTTATTTATTTATTTTCTCTGAATTGGTCTACTCCTATATTGATACGAAAATATGCTTACAGTGAGGTAGAGGCCTCGAGAGTTCTAGCCCAAGAAACGACATGCTTACAAAAAACGCTTGATGAACTGACTAGATGACCTATATAATTACTTGCTTCAGGACTTAAAATAACTGAAAACCATAACGGAGAACCCAGTACCAAGACAGTGACCAAAATCTAACCTGTTGACAAAATGAACCAAGACAGTAACCAACAAACAGGGAAATGTTGCCCACGCAGGGGAAACCGACCCGTAATAAGTTGAAAGAACCTAATTCTAGGCGCTAAAAACATGAGATGACCTTGATTCTTGAGGGGATTGAGCAGCTGCCTTCAGCATTTGAACAAAACCAAAAGACGCAAACATGTTCAGTCTTCATGCTAAGCTGGAGGCTTCTCTTCAACTATGCGGCACCCGAATTAATCTGGTTCTTCAAACTTAGAGGGTTGGCCCTCTTTACTTGAAGGACCTTCTCCTACTGGAGCGCGCAGGCCGACATGGGTGGTCGAGTCCTGAATTGCAGAGCCCCCTGTGTCCTTTCTCTGAGAAGTCACAATCAGCGAGGAGATGTTCTGGTCTTCCATCTGTTGGTACTGAGGAGCCCCTGGACTGACTGCCCCCGAACCCCCAACATCCTCACTCAATTCTACAGTGACTGACGCAATGAAGGAGGAGTTGCCAAGACTACAAGGGAAGCGGAAGTGAGTTGTGTGCGTACTGGAGTGGTGAGAGCGCACCTCTAACATGAATTGCCCTCTTCCTCTGCCATGACTACTTTTGGTCACACGATAGCTGTTAAAGCCGAAATGCGAAGCCTCAGATGAAGGGTCCGACGTTGTTGAAACATTTGTTTCAATATTACTTATGTATTTTTTTCACTTTAATTAAAAAATGTCATGTCCAATTCAGTTTCATTATAGTTTTTCTTTGTTTTTTAATATATTTTTTAATTTTGGTAACGTGAGATGTATCATATGGTAAGTGTCTTGATTTCTTATACATTGATGTTTATTGATGTTTACAAACCATTTAATTTATATAGCTAAGCTAATTAATAAATCAAATTAATTTCACATTATGTCTAAACCTCTACCTTTTTCTACACACATGATGCTCAATAAAAACTTTTTATTTATGTAACTCCATATCCATGAAAAAAATTCCTATTATTATTTGTATTTTTTAAAAACATAAAAATTTCTTTTTTCATTTTAATCGGCCAAAGATTTTACAAGCTATAAATGTTTTGGGGTTTTTCAATAATTTAATTAAAAACCCAAAATTTAATAAGGAATGTGTTATTTTCCTAACCATTTCAAGAAATTGAGATGTTTGAGTCATTAATAACTCACTCAAGTTTAGATGCCTCTTGTGGCTCTTTAATTCGTTAGCCTTTTTCTATAATAAAGTTTATTAAAAAATTTTAACATGATATTTTTTTATGTTAAAATACAATTTCAATCGCAAAACGTTATAACTTCCTAAATAAATATAACAAATTTTTAATGGTTTTTCTGTTAATCACCCAAAGTTGTGTGTAAGAGTGTGAAACTCCATTCTTCAAGGAATAAAGAAATTTTAGAAAAATATATCCATAATCGCCCTTTTTTTCTTCTTAAATATGTATTGGGTTTAGATTTATAAAAATGAATTATGTGGAAATAAATAGGTATTAAATGATATATAGTTCATTTTTTGATAAATGAAAAATAAGTAAATAATTAATTATTTATTAAAGAATAACAATTTTAATTTTAAATAAATTAACAGTTGAATTGTAAATTGAAAAAATAATTAATTAAAGAAGAAAATATCAAGAGAAGCGGTGTTTGATAAAAATAGGAAAACAAAAAAACAATTTCAGTGAAAATTTTCCTTTTGTATTAATTGCGAGAAAAAACGTTAATTTAATGATTGAAGTGCATGAATAAATTATAAAGAATTTATATGTTTTTTTTTAATTAAAATTCATAAAGAATTTATATGTTTTTTCCTAATTAAAATTCATAATATGTTTTTCAATTTTACCTCGTAATTTTTTTGTCATTAATAAAAATAAAATAATGAGAAATATATGCAAGAATTTAGATTTCTCCAGAGTTGTTTGAATAAGATGGTTATGGCACGCATGAGAAATATATGCAAGAATTTAGATTTCTCCAGAGTTGTTTGAATAAGATGGTTATGGCAAGCATGGGTTATATGTTTTTGGAGGTAGTATTTAAAAGATTTATTTGTTTGGTTAGTATATTGTTTGTCATATAACATTGAATTTGGCAAATACTAGAGCTCAACACAGCATTAGATTTATTTTTAGCTATTTTAAATAAGTGTTGAAGAGTTTTTTAAAATTTAATTATAGTTTTAATATTTTTGTTGGTTAAAACTTTTGATTTCAGGTTAGTGGTTTATTGAATCTAGTTAAGAAAAGAAAGAACTAAAAGAAGGAAAGAGGTCAAAGGCTAAAGGATTTGTAGATTTAGCAGTGTAAGAGGATAAAAAAGCAATATGAATTTGTGAGGTGAAGTATCATTTTCACTCTGAAATGGTTTTTTTCTTCCTCAATGAACTAAGGAGTAGAGATTCTACAAGCACTAGTGGCACAATGGAGTTTTTGGTAAGTGATAATAAGATTAAGCATGAATGTATCTATTAGTGTGGATCTTTTTGAGTTGAAATGAAGACATATAGGAAGGGAAGGGAATTGTTTATTTGGATTTATAAAGTAAATTGGATAAGAGGTGAAATTCTATTAAATTCGATAAAAAAAGAGTTCTAAATGGGATGGCTATGCCTATGAGGTCAAACCATTAAAATGTCATCAATGAAACCATACCTACATTTGAGAATTTGATGATTTGATGGAATCCATTTAAGGTTAAATCTTGAAAATATTCCATGAAGTTATTAAAGACCAACATAGATCAATCTTAACCACAGATCTAACATGAGGCTAGAGAATCAAATTTCTTCAAGTCCAAACTTATTTTAGAGTGCAAAAAACAATGTGTAGTTTTTTATTGTTAAATTGTATTTTTTAATGTTATAGCATGTGCATTAAGCTCTTTTATCAACACATTAAACTTATATATTAAACTTATATTTTTAAGTATACGTAAATATTAATTCATAAATATTTTCATAACTTATATTTGATTTTTTCTATAATATTAAAATATTTTCTTTTATATATTTTTTTATATATAGTTTATATTGAAGTTGAAATAAGTGTTAAAATATTTTTGAAAAGTATAAGGTTTAATATCTTACATATTTTCTTTTTTTACTTTAATTATTTTACATAATTATTTGTTATATAGACAACTAATTAAATATGTATAATTTTTTTTAATTATAACCTACATTACTTTTCTATTTAAAATATTTTATTTAGTTTAAGAAAGAGTGACTGCATGCAGATGCATATAGGAATGGAATTTCAAATTCATCCATCCTGTTAGGTGAGAATTCCAAATCTGAAATACCTATCAAATTGATCTGAAATACCTATCAAATTATATCCTTTTTGCAATTTAATGTTCATTTTGATTATTTTAACAAAGAGTTTAAGAACTTCAAATTGGACTTTTTGCAATTTAATGTTCATTTTGATTATTTAACGGAGTTTAAGAATGGATTATTTTAACAAAGAACATGAAATTAAAGTAAATGAATTTACTGAGTTGAGATACTTATTCTACAGTTTAGTATGAGGAGAGGTATAAGTTTGTTTATCTCTTTTAAAATAAAAATGATGTTATAACATTTATTTGGTCATATATATAATCTATGTAGCATTCAAGCATACAATTTAAATAATAATAAATAATTACAAATGGTATTTTTGTAGGTGAAGAAATTTGATCATCCTTTTCACATTTAATCTATAGTTAAAATAGATATATACTAGTTTTAATTAAACAAATAAATAATCTAGACAAATTCAAATTCCATAAATAATTTTTTTATTAAATTATTTATTTTCTGTATTATTTTGCATTAAAATAAAAAAAAAAATACCATATTTAATGCAGATTTATGAGTGTTAAAATATTTTGTATTATTATATACAAATTCGATACTTCAGATTAAAAAATTAGCAATGATAAGATAGGTCAATTCAATATATAGATGTAAAAGGTACCAATAACTAGAAATATTGATATAACCCCGGATTAAAAATGGGCTGAAATCCAAGACGAAGAAAAGAGATCAGAATTTGACGTGAACTTATAAATAGGATATAGCAGTCATACATAACGAGCGCATGGTTGATTCATTGTAACATGGCCGGCTGCTCCATTATTTCACCATTTAAATACAGCCTTTTACAAATTTATTTGGAGCGCTTTTACTCAAGATTCATGTACTAAACAGAGAAACATTAAATTATATTATGTTTGGTTTGGTTAGTAAACAGAGAAACATTATATTATATCATGTTTCTCTGTTTAGTAAACAGAGAAGCTAAGATGATGGTTGGTTGTAAAATTAGATTATGTAGATATTTGTTTTAAAGGTAGATATTATGTAGATATTTGCTTACTTACTGGATAATGCTTAGCCAATTACTCACTGGATAATGGTTAGCCAATTACAATTGGTTTAAAGGTAAAAAATGTGACAGATGGAAGAAAGCGGAAGTGAGTTTAAGAAGGCCTTGGCCATGGCGTTTTTGGCATGGATGTCAAGAAAAAAATAGGTTATAATTGAATTCTGTGGTACATGGTGTAGTGGCAGATACGCTGTACTGCTGGATGTTGGATGAATAGTGTTCGCCTTCATATGGACCTCTCAAATACGGTTTTGAAAAAGAAAGATGTGCAAGTTGGACAATTCATCCACGGACAATGATGTTACTCGGCCGGCCCCTCCTTTCCTTGTCACATCGTTCAGAACACCCCTGCAGACCAGGGTTAGTATTAGCGATAAAAGTCATATTACAAATGGAATGCACGGCGGAAAACATAAGGACAATCACATACATTAATGGAGATATATTTTGATACATACACATGAACTATATATATATAATTATATTAATAAATATTACTATATGTGGTTGATATATATTGATAAGTTTATATCAATTAAATTGATAATTAATGTATATATAATTACATTAATAAAAATTATTAAATGTGGTATCAATCATATTGATAATTAATAAGTGTAAGAATTTCATTTCAAAATCAAACCAATTATATATATGTGTGTGTGGGGGGGTTTGGAGTACGTCGTGAAGCCGTTTTTGATGTTTATTTCTTGGACATAAGGAAACAAGTTAACATTTTTGATGTCTATTTCTAGGACATAAGGAAACAAGTTAACGGCCCAATATAGGCATGTGGTAGGAGTGAAAGCCCTGCCCCTAATTGACCACCAAACCCTACCCCCTAATTGACCACCAAACCCTACCCCCTTACAGACCACTAGCGGGTTATTCCAAGTGGCCTATGGCCTGGTTTTCCTTGAATAACGTTGACGAATTCACTGATAACAGCGAGAGATGGTTGTCCTCATTGGTAGTTTGACAACTGAGTTATGATAGGTTTTCCCACCTCTTAGAAAAAATATAAGTGTATGGTAGGAATTCAACTTCAAAACCACCTTTACACATGATCAAATCACATTTACTAATGTAGTTAAGTATCTATAATTATTAATAATTATATAATAACAACACACTTATATGTTAATATTATATTATATATTAATTTAATATTTTGTTATTATATAATATTGTATTAATAGTTATATTTCAAATTATAATATAATTAGTATATAATATAATAATAACATATCACTATTATTGTTAATAGGTATATATCACTTATTGTTCCTAACCGGTCCTCCATTCCACCATTTGATTGACTTCCAAGCTGTGTATGTGCTTCTATATTTGGAATATTTTCCTTCGGCCTTTATTTTTTGTCTTTTGAAATGTCAAGAAATTGTCATCCCCTTGGCTTAAGGGCTTGCCTCTTTTACCTTTTTGGGCATTTTTGGCTTATGGGTAGGTATTGTGCAAGTGACGTGTTTGAAAACAAATTCTGCATCTGAATGGTGTGTTCTCCTAAACCAACACCTATATCCACTAATAGTTTTCATGTTTTAAAAGAAGACGGTTAGGAAGACCTTTGTTAAGGTTGATCTCTACACATATCCTAGCAAATGTAAAGATTCATTTTGTTGTTCTTTCCAGATCCATTTTTATGAATTTGGCCAAAGTATTTCTGATATCCTCTAATACTTTATGTTGTTAGAAATGAAGAGGGAGATTTGGAAACCTCACCTAAACCGGCATCGTCGTTACCACCATGTATGTTGCATTTAAATTCGAGAACCATGGGGTAACAAGAAGCCTGACTCTAGCCCAAAACCATGTCCCTTCATTTAAAACTTTTCCCATACCTTTTTGTGTATCAAATTATACTATGAAAAATCCTTTAGAGTACAAGTAAAGAGCACAATTTTCATCCAAAAGGAGTACACCCATTGATATAAATCTTCGAGTCTCATCCAAAAACCATTAAACCAACATATTAGAGCCTTATATTGTAGATCAACAAAGTATAATTTTACCTTTGGGGCTTTACGTCCATAGGTGGTACCTTATCTATTTTCTCGACAATGTAAGGTCATGGCAGATTTTGGATCTAATCAGCGAAAGTGAAAGTCTTCCCTTTCAGTGTATCCTTGAACGAGGTAGAACCATAAGGCTTCCTAGCATTCGTATTAGGGTTTTTGTAAGTTATAGAACCCCCTTCCATCCTCAGATATAAAATTATGGTAGAATCCTTTGTCACACCATAATATTTTCGCTGGAAAGAGTCTTGAAGCACTTTTCCTTCTTATATCAACAATTGATGTGTTACTAGTAATCGTTAGCCATTTTTTATGCTTTGCTTTGGATATTCCACTAGATTTGTGCCCTGGATCCAACGAATTGTGGCCTTGCCATTTAAATTATTAACAAAGATCTAGTATTTTTCTCTTTCTTTCTAGATTTTACCCAAATTTGGATCTAAATTTCAGAAAGGAGATCCATAGACAACTACAGATTCCCTTCACCAAATAAAGGTACTTCCGAACAAACCCAATGCATGAATCGTTCGTGGGTCCATATCCGTTCTACGCCTCACAATTAGCAGATCCATGTTCAAATTTTGTTTTTTCCACCATCCCTCCACTTCCAGCCACATCTCAGTCAAATTTCATTTGTTGCCTCAAGAAAATACGAGCTGCAAACCTTCAATCCATACCCAACCTGCTTTATAAAGCCTGTGATCTAGATCTTGGGCGATGGATGGAAAGACCCTTACGAGAATTAAAACCCTAGCCCTTACATAGGCAGGAGAGCTCTGATCTTATAAAACATGAAATTGTTTTGGCAGTCATCTACACCATTTGAGAGAAAAAACATCGTCACGAGTTATTGATTCGAGTTATTGATTCTATTTTCAAATACTAATCCTTGCCTTTTGGATTGTCCACAAGTAACTCTTGCGAACAAAAACCTTTCGCTCGACTTCCCATCTGATAGAACGATCAATGTCCACATGTTTGCAAAGAACTATGTTATCACTCCTTCATGGTCCCATGAAACATTTTGCATCCCTTTGATCTGCATCCAAGCCTCGGAATAAACTAGAAACCATATCACAACGTGTCTCCATCTTTTCCCTTAAACTTCTCTAATATTTATTTATTAATATAACTATCAAAATCTCATCTTGAGTGGGCCTAATGGTTAAGAGCATGTGTTTCCTTGTAATAGGTCATAGGTTCAAAACCAAAAGGGGGTAGAGTGTGTATGCCTCTATAGACTTTAGCAGTTGAATTGTTGCGTGGAGATGGATCCATTGTCCCACAAACAAGAGGGTCTCATACACCAATTTGGTGTTTTTGGTGTTTAGCTTGTCTGTGACTTTAAAATTGAATATCATATAATATCATTATATTATATTATAATATTAATAATTAAAATATATATTAAAAGAAATATATATAATTATAATGATTATAAATTGAAAGTATTAATAATAATAATAATAAATATTAATATTATATATAAATAACTACATATATTGTTAATTAATCATCTTATTATTAAACATGGTTATATATTACATACATACCCACACATATAAACCCAAAATTATAACCTCCAATATTATAAACCCTAATATTAATAAATATTATATTATAAATCATAATATATTAATATAACTAAGATATTAATAAGCAAGGATCAACTCAATTGGTCAAGTTCTCATCGGTAAAGCACCTCAGTAATGGGAGGTCATGAGGTTAATTCTCCTCGATACCCTTGGTGTCACGCCCCCGAGTCGGTCACACCATTCGGAGCACCATGCGGCACTGACAAGAGGCATTATACTTAGTATATTTTTCTTCCACACTACACCTTAAACTTATTATTTTCTTCTTTCTTATGTTTAGTTATGTGTGGAATTCATAACCATAAACAAAATACATCATGCCAGTAATAGACCAAAACAACAATATTTAAATATCAAACTTTCATTATAAAATTCTGTAAATTACAATTATATTACAAAGGGGAGGTTGCCCCTGAATGGGCGCAATGCTCTACCCAAAATTAAGACCAACCATTACAATCTACTCAAACATACAATGTGTTTCCTATGCCTTGCCCGCTGGGCAGGCGCATACCCGAGTCGTTCTGCACGACCCACCTCGGCCTAGATGAAAGTATAATTTTTTCTTATGACTCGTTGCCTTAACTCCTTACTTGTGGCCTTCACACCGTGACATACCTGTAGTTATCGGTTTATATATATGTGATTCAGTGATGTCTCCACAATGAATCACCCTTTGATTACTTATACACACCCACTCGTTCACCTTTTTCGAACTGTCGTGACTCTTGGTGAGTCGACCTGCACGCCATGTTTAACACACCCTCTCACTATCCCATGAACGATTCGGCCCGTCTGCTGCCCATCACTACACTTCGCTCGGTCGCCCGCATTCGGGTGTGGGTGCCCTAACCAGGTTTGCACTCTTGTTTGTACGTTCACCCCGTCGCCTTTAACCAAACTAATGTGTCGCTTTTAATTGACTGATATGCCGCTCCTCTTACCACGTGCCTTTAACCAACTATTATATCATGTTCCTTTAAGCGAACGCTATCTACATGCCTTTAACCGATCATCATCTGCATGCCTTTAACCGAACACGAGTCAGGCAAGCGCTCGCCACTACGTCCGTACACCCATCACACATCTTGGGCATGCCCTTACCCGCAACTCACCTCTAAGTATCATGTGCGCCCATTTGGGTGCTCGACTCACCCAAGGGTGATGATGTCGACTCGGGGTCCTAACATCCTTCCCCACCGTTAGTCATTTCCATCCTCGAGAATCTTACCGACCGTGCCAACTCGTCATCAAACTGCACACTCTCCTTATTCCATCTCCACAACAAATCCTTTGTTTCCCAACCACTCTCCTTCGGTGCATCCTTCTACTTAACAAAAACTCCCTCCTCATGGAAATCCCGATACCTATAGTCCTAAGATCCAAGATCTTATTCAAAACTAAGTTTTTTTTATCCACAATCATGGTTAGCCCTTTGGGTGTTACTGCTCTCATTGGATGATCTGCATCAAGGTGGAAGCTCTTAAGATGACTGATATGGAACACAAGATGTTTGGAACACATGTGGTTTGGAAGCTCCAACTCATAATATACTTCACCAATTCACTTCTTCACCTAAAATGGCCCTTCATACTTTGTCATTAAAGATCATGCAATCCCCTTAGGTGGTTGAAACTGATCTCTAGTGATCCTCAAAAGAACCATGTCCCAACATTGAAGTGTGCATCCCTCCTATCTGTGTCTACCCATCTCTTCATTATGTCTATAGTATCTGTCAAGTGTACCTGTTCTAACTCCAATGAATCCTCCCATGCCGACAAGAATCTCTTCTCATGTGGGATCCTCACATAGCCTATCGGTAACATTGTATGTGGAGCAGCTGGCATCTGTCCATTAACCAACTCAAATGGACTGTACCCTGTCATTGAAATCTTATACATGTTGTAGCTAAACTAAGCCACATCCAATAATTCAGGCCAATTTTTCTAATTAGCCCTCAAATAGTGCCTCAAGTAGTCCTCCAACAATGCATTGATCTGTTCAATCTACCCATCTATCTGCCGATGGTAACTTAAACTCTACAACAACTTTGTCTCGGCTAACTTGAACAATGTGGTCCAAAATATACCTATGAATTACAAATCTCGGTTTAACACAATACTTAAAGTTACTCCCTAATACTTCACAACGTACTTGAAGAATAACTCAACTGTATTCTTGAATCCACATGGTATCTTCATTAGAACAAAGACTGAATCCTTGGAAAAATGATCAACAACAACCATGATCCCATTATACCCTTGTACCTGCGGTAATTGAGTGAAAGAGTAAATCAGGTGGAATTTTTAGTGTTGTGTCCACAACAATTTCTTGCTACAATAGGAAGCAAAGATCTGTGACGCTCAACTCGGAAGAAGAAGAATATATGGCTACAAGTCAAGCAACATTTGAGGAGATTTAGATGAAAAAGATACTTGTAGGAATGTTTGGTCAGATGATGGTTCCAACTTTGATCTATTGTGATAATCAGAGTTCTATCAAACTCTCTGAGAATCTTGTATTTCACAATCAATCCAAGCATATAGATATCTAGTATCGCCATTTGTGGGACTATGTGCAAAGGTAGATAATGTTGCTACAATACATTCAGATAGAGGAACAAGATGTTGACATTTCGAAAAAGGCATTGTCAAGAGGGAAGTTCAAGTTCCACAGGCGCAGAATAGGGGTGGTTGATAATCACTTTCTTGTTGAGAGGGAGTGTTGAAAAATGCAGCAAGAAATTCTCAATTTGATTTTGACTTGATTAAATTGAGAAAATTTGAATTTCCACATTAGCAGATAACTTGGATGCAGTTAACTTGTGTGACATTACTTGTGTCACCCAGTTTACTCAATAAATTCGAGCTGGAAGGGTTAGAGATCAATTAAGCATGTGTGATTCTTAATTTTTAGAAATCAAGGTCATTTATTTCAAGTTAATTTCAGTTAAACTAGTTCCAACTGTTGGAGGAACTAATGGAAGGTCAGTTGTGGAGTGAGCCTTCATTCTAACTTAATGATCATCTAATTAACTGATCAATCAGCCCAAAATAGCTCGTGCATGCAGAGAATTCGATTTCCCTAGTTTTGGTGGAGATCCCAAGATAGTGTAACATCATTTGTAGATTAGTCTTGAGTGTACAAGTGTTGCATGTCATCAGATGATCAAACTTGAGAATTACGTAATCCATTTGAGGAATTTCCAAAATAATAAGTGTCTAATTTCTCAAAAAATTGTGCAAGGAAATAGAGACTCAAAAAATAATTAAAAATCATAACTTTATATATATATATATAGATATAGATATATATATAATAATAATAATAATAAAAATCATTCAATAAATAAAATAAAAAATATTTATACATTTTATAAAAATTTCAAAACACTGCAGAAATTTGCATTAGGTAGAAATCAGACTTAGATTTAGTGATTCCTAAAGTCGTTGCATTGAAGGGTCCTAAACTTAGTTCAAGTTCAAAACTAGAGAAGACCGTAACTATCGCATTAATCATATATAGAAATAATTTTGGATTGGGAAAATTTCATATATGTATTAATTTTTATTTATTTGTTTAATCAATACAAGATTAAACAAACATAATCCCTCTGAAAATAAGTGAGTTCAAAACCAGTGAGGTGCAGAGTGAAAAAATGACATAGGGACTAATAATAATTTTTCAGCTACTCATTTCACCAACAAACTAAATTATAATAGAGTTTCTTATTATATAAAACACCTAAAACAAACGCAAAAATAAATAAAATTTCCTGTCAAACGCCACTGCCTCAAACAAACCCAAATAAAATTTATTGGATTCTTACAAGGCCTACTTTGCATTCATCTAATTCGGACAGAGATCAAGTTACTCAAGTTATTTGGTTTCCTCTAATTCTTACACAGATCACACAACTGGAATTGCACTACACATAGGTCTCATCAAATTCCGATACAGATCATATAAATTTAAACAATTTAGTTACTCTTTAACAGGGTGCAAATTTAACATCAGATCTGTCACAAGTTGGAGAGGGCCGCAGGAGCATTCCATATAGTATATTGTTTCTGAGGCACATAATCTTTATGATTCTATTTCCGCTAAAATGAAAATTTGGCACTGAACGAGGAAGACGGGTTACATACACAACACAACTCTAGGCCTGGTACCCTATTGTAAGCTCTCTTATCATGTCATCCATAGCACACACAGATGACCCTTTCTTCCCTCCGTCTTTATCTTCACTCACTGACTTCAAAGCCGCATCGCTCATCTCCCTGGCTCTTTGTCTCACTCGATTGCCATTTTCTTCCTTCATCAACATTCTTACTCTTCTTTCCATTGTCTCGCGTTTCAGCTCTCCCTCTTTGCCCCTGCACATCTCGATGCACACCCACACTTCCTCCTCCAGCAGCTTCGAATTCGCGAACTGGTCGGCTGCCATGGGCCATCCGATGATGGGCACTCCTTGGCTTAGGCTCTCCAACACCGAATTCCATCCACAGTGACTAAGGAACCCTCCGGTTGAAGGATGGGACAGGTTTAGCAGCTGAGGCGCCCATTTTCTGATAAGCAATCCTGCTTTCTTTTCCTTCACTCGCTCTTCAAATCCCTCCGGAAGAAACTTTGTCAAGAACTCTGAATTGAGCGGGGCCTCCAGCGGAGGCCTAACGACCCAAATAAAAGGTTGTCGGCTCGATTCTAGCCCCAGAGCTAGCGCCCTCATGTTTGACAACGATATGCAATTCTGACTTCCGAACGAAACGTATAGCACTGTGGACGGCGCCTGTGAATCAAGCCACTGCAAGCCTTCCTTTGCAGACTTTACCTCTGCCTGCTTTCCCCGCTCTAGAAAATTCGAATCGACCATTGTATTTGAAGGAGACAAAGAGAGCAACGAAGAGGGTAGGATCGGCCGACTGCCCAAACCGGCCTGCCAGTGGATTTTCTCATGTGTTCGAGACTGCTATTCTCCAACTCTTCGAACGTATTACATATTGACCCCCAACTACGCACGTTGCGAGATATCTGGCGATTCATGAACAAGCACCAGGATTCGGATCCCGTGGCCATTTTTAAGACTGGGGGGAGCTGAGATCGATGCAAAGTAACGTGCGGCATGTCGGGCAGAAAAAATTCGTCGGCGTGGGTATGGTTGTGAGGCAGATGAGTCCATAGCGAGTAATATATGGAGGTTCCATAAGCCCCACAAGTACAGAAATGAATCATTGGTATTCCCAACCTATTTCCCACGTCCAGAGTCCATCCCAAGAACATGTCGCTGATGATGCACAGCGGCAGGCGCCCACCGTCTTCTTGAGAGATCCAGCTGATGAGGCTCTCGAAATGGGGTTCCAAGTGGTCTGACGCTTCCATGAGACGGATGATAAGATGGTAAGGGAGGGAGTCCGTGTTTTCGGTTTGAGGAGGAAGACCGTGGTCAGCAGCTGAGAAGGGAAGCTCCGCCGGGCGGATATCAAGACCGTCGCCAGTGGAATCGATCTCGAGTCTGAGTCTTTTGATATTGAAAGGCGTATTGACAATCGTGATGGTGAATCCAGTTGGTTTGGCAAGCAGCCATAAACGGGAACATCACGTGTAAGATTTTTGAGATACACAGATTTAGATCTGCAAAACAATAAACAAGCTTGCAAGAGAAGGAAGGAAGCGAGCAAGAATTGAGAAAAGAATAAAAAATTGATTCTACAATATTAGTTTTAGAATAAATACATAAAAGCAACTAAGTTAAGCTTAGTTGTACATGCAATAACTAAAGCTAACTAAAGCTAAGTGTGCTTTATCTTATGTTAATGTGTACATGTGCCACATGCAAGAAATAAGTTAACTGGAGCTAATCTAGGTGCATGTACACCAACACAGCTAGTCTAAGTGCATGTACACCAACACCCCCCCTTAAGCACAACTTAGGTGAGTGTGATGCAAAATGAATGAGTCCCGGCAACACGGCCATTTTAGGTACCCATATACAATGCATAAAAAGTAGGAAAGAGGGAAAACCCAGTGGGAAGAAAACCCCCCCTCAAAATATAATGCAAAAGTAGAGAAAAGACAACTGTTAGGCAGTCGTTTCCTTCACCCCGAGACGATCTCGCAGGAATCGAAACTTCTGCTCAATGAAATTCTTGGTGAAGATGTCAGCAATCTTCTCGGAACTAGGACAGTACTGAAGATCAATGATCCCATCATGAATGAGTTCTCTAATGAAGTGCATGTGGATCTCGATGTGTTTGGTACGCTACCGCTGCACTGGATCTCTGCAAAACTTTAGCGTACTTTGATTATCGCACCAGATGATAGTTGGATGATGGACACTAATCCCAAGCTCAGATAGGAAATGTTGTAGCTAAATTGCCTGAATAGTGGCATTGACTGCTCCTCTATACTCGGCCTCTGCTGATGATAAAGAAATGGCAGCCTGCTTCTTACTTGACCAACAAATTGGGCCGGATCCCAAACTAAGTACATAACCGGAAGTAGACTTGCGATCAATGGTGTCGCCAGCCCAGTCTGAATCTGTGAACCTGATGAGATTCAAAGAACAATTGGCTGCATAATGAATCCCATAGGTGATTGTCCCCTGGATATATCGAAGGATGCACTTTGCAGCGTTCCAGTGTAACTCATGTGGCTCCTGCATGTATCTCGAAACTGCTCCGACAGCATAGGAGAGATCAGGATGGGAGTGAGTGAGATAAAGAAGACTTCCCACAAGCTGGCGATACAATGTGAAATCAACCAATGTTGTGTCTTTGCCATTCTCAAGCTTTATCCCTGATAAGAAAGGTGTGGCTGCTGGCTTGCAGTCACTCATGTGAAATCGTGCCAAAAGATCTCTGGCATATTTTGGTTGAGAAATGGTAATGCCAGAATCACGCTGATGGATCTCTAGTCCAAGGAAGAAATTTAGCAAGCCCATGTCGGTCAAAGAAAACCGCTTATGCAATGCATTTTTGATGTTAGTAATGACAGAAGTTGAACTACCCATTATCAAAGATCATCTACGTAGAGTACTATGATCAACAAGGAGTCAATTTTCTTCAGAAAATAAACATTGGAATCAGATTTGCAGCATACAAAATTTTGAGATAACAAATAAGAATCCATCTTTTCATACCATGCTCTAGGTGCCTGCTTGAGGCCATAGATAGACTTCTTTAGTTTTCATACCAGAGATGAATTATGCATGTATCCAGGTGGCTACTCCATGTAGATTTCCTCCTCGAGATCACCATGAAGAAAGGCATTCTTCACATCCATATGATGCACCTCCCATCCTCTTGCTGCTACAATGGAGAGAGCTAGCCGAATGGAATCCATTTTTGCCACTGGAGCAAAAGTCTCATCCTAGTCAACACCATGTACTTGCTGAAAACCTTTTGCTACCAATCGTGCCTTATATCGACTAACTTGGCCATTTGATGCTTTCTTGGTCTGGTAAACCCACTTGCATCTCACAAGTTTGTGATTTGAAGGTAGCGGAACCAAATCCCAAGTCTGGTTCTCAATGAGAGAGTTATATTCCTCATCCATGGCGGCTTCCCATTCAGGATGCCCATGTGCTTCTGCATAAGTTTGTGGATCAAATCCATGCATCATATATGCATGCATGGGCATGGATGGCTCCATAGCTAAGAGTGCTTGCGGATCTTCCTCAAACAGAGGGATAGAGGCAGGATCATCAAGGATATCACTCATGCTGCGCCATTTTTGTTTTGAAGGTGGTCGAGAATCTTCTGAACTATGTGCAGAAGTATGATCTCGATGTTCAACAACTGGTGGTCTAACAGGGGTGACAGGAAGAGACTCATTGTCATCAGAGTGCTGGTCTGAAGTTTCATCTGCATACTCATCAATGAGTGGTGATGGAAACTTGGTAACAAGTTCATCTACTGGTGCATGCGAAATATCTTCATCAAACTTTACACTCCTTTCAATAAAGAGCTCTTCAGTGTGGATATCAAGCAATCTGTACCCTTTGACTTCATCAGAATATCCAACAAACATGCATGCTTTGCTTTGAGGCTCCAAAGCCTTTCTCTTCTCTGGAGGAATGCGGGCCCATGCTCGAGATCCAAAAATGCGGAAATGACTAACTTCAGGTTGCATGCCAGTCCAAGCCTCAAAAGGTGTTTTTCCAGTAACAGATTTATGAGGAGATCTGTTCTGAATGTATGAGGCACAATTAATAGCTTCGGCCCACAATTTCGACGGAAGAGATCTTGCATGCAACATGCAATTAGCCATCTCTTTCAAAGATCGATTTTTCCTTTCAGCCACGCCATTTTGCTGTGGAGTGTAAGGAACTGTATGCTGCAACTGTATGCCTGCTTCATCACAAAGATTCTTGATATCTTTGTTGACATATTCCGTCCCATTATCTGTGCGGAGTATCTTGATGCGTTTTCTAGACTGATTTTTTGCATGCGCTTTGAAAATCTTTAGATGTTGAAAAACTTTAGACTTGAGTTTCAAGAAGTAAACCCAAGTGAATCTCGTGTAATCATCTATAAATGACAACACATATCTTGCTTTGCTCATTGAAAGCACCGGAAATGGACCCATGAGATCACTGTGAACAAGTTCCAAAGGTGAAGAGGCTCTCCATGCATGCCCCTTCTCGAATTTTTCTTGTGGATGCTTTCCAAGAGAACATCCATTACAAACACCATCTGAAAATTCAATGGTTGGCAATCCTCTGACCATCCCTTGCTTACTAAGTTGTTGCATATATCTGAAATTCAAATGCCCAAATCTCTCGTGCCAAATCCTACTTTCTTCATTTGCATGCGTAAGTAGCAAAATAGAATCTGATTGAGGAACAAAATCAGAAAATGTATACAGACGAGATTGATCATTTACCTTGCCAGATGCAATCTTCAAATTGGTTTGCATGTCATAAATGCTCATGGAATCTAGGGTAAATTCCACTTTCCTTCCGCTGCCTGTGTGTGTCATCTGATACACTGAGAGAAGATTCACAGAAAGCCTTGGAATATGCAAGACATTTTCAAAACTTCCATCTTCGAATTGCACTCTTCCTTGTCCAGTTGCTGCAACTGAAGAATTATCCCCCATGAGAATGGGAGGACCTGAGTATGCATGTAGAGAAGAAAAGGATTCCTTTGAAGAAGCCATATGATGTGAAGCTCCTGAATCGATGATCCATTCTTGTGGTGAGGAATGAAGAGCAATCAAAGCATGCCCTTTACCTTTTGGGTCTGGTGCTTTTTCTCCAGACTTCTTCTTAGCATTCTCAGGAATGTGGTCTCCAAGATTGTGTTGCTGGAGTGTCTGTGCCATAAGATCTATAGTCTTCTTCATGCATGCAGATTCAGGATGAAAACCACGTTGGCAATAATTGCACATTGATTGCCTTTTCGTTCCTTTCCTTTCCTTTGAGCCAGATGATCCATCAGGGGGTTTGGGAGGTCCTCCCTTTCTTGGATCAGGATCCTTCTTCCCTTTTCCTTTCTGATGGTCTTTGGAATTTTCCTTTCCTTTTGCATACACAGTAAGTGCATGCGCTTTGGAATTTTTAAGTGTGCCCATTTTGATGAGCTTATCTTGCTCATGCATCAAAGACTCAATAAACGAATCCAGTGAGGGCATCTTCCAAGCTGCACCAGTTGCAGATCTGACTGTGTGGAATGTAGAGACGAATACTGCATACTCTGGACCAAGTTTTGATAAAATGGAAAGAATCAAATGATTTTCTTGCTTGGATTTGTCGATCCCGCATCCTTTCAGCTGAACCAACAAGGCTTTATACCTTGTGAAAAAATCTTGAATGTTTTCAAAGTTTCTCGGATCTAATGAGTTTAACTCATTTTCGAGAATGTGACCTTGCATTTCATCCTGTTTTCCAAACAATCCTTCCAAACTTTTCCATACTTCATTTGGAGTTGAACATGATTCAACATGAAATAGCAGTTCCGGAGAAATAGATAAACATAGGATGCCGAAGGCCTCGTCCATGCGATTGAAATATCTTGATTTCTCTATTGGCGATGTTGGTTCAACTTCTGTTTCCATGGTTATTTGAAATAAGCCTCTACTTCTGAGATGAAGTTGAATCTTTGGCTTCCATTCGAAATAATTATATGGAGTGAGAATTGCCGATTTTGAAAACTCCAATTGAGACTCCATTCTTTGTTGTTGCTTCAATCTTCTCAACCTGCAAATAAAATTGCTTGTGCACTGATTACAAATCCCTAAGCTCTGATACCATGTAAGATTTTGAGATACAAGGATCTAGATATGCAAAACAATAAACAAGCTTGCAAGAGAAGGAAGGAAGCAAGCAAGAATTGAAAAAAAGAATGAATTTGATTCTTCAATATTGATTTTAGAATAAATACATAAAAGCAACTAAGTTAAGCTTAGTTGTACATGCAATAACTAAAGTTAACTGAAGCTAACTAAAGCTAACTAAAGATAGTGTGTACATGCAATAACTAAAGCTAACTAAAGCTTAGTTGTACATGCAATAACTAAAGCTAACTAAAGCTAATGTGTACATGTGCCACATGCAAGCAATAAGTTAACTGGAGCTAATCTAGGTGCATGTACACCAACACAGCTGGTCTAAGTGCATGTATGTGCATGTACACATGCACAGCTAGTCTAAGTGCATGTACACCAACAATCTATGCTCCTATAGCGTATCCACATTATACAAGATATGAGGATATGCCGTTTCTGTGCTTCGACTCTACGCTACTATAGTCTACAGATATTACAGAAAATATGAGGATATGCAGTTTTTAGTTCCACTATTCACCTTTTTCCATTTGATATTTTCAGGCCAGGAGTCTTTTTGGGTGGTAAGAATCCAAGAAGGCTTTTTAAGGATGAAGTATTCCGGTCGATAAGTCACATATATCATGAACTCATCATGATTCAAGGCAGGACCTAAACATCTTAATACTCTTATCTTTCCTAGGGATTTCAACAATGAAATAAAAAAAATTACATAAAGTGGATGCAAATTCCCTAAGGATGGAAGGTGGGCCATGCCTGAAATTATCTTGTTTGAAAACTTTGTTGAGCCTATCAATGCTAAGATTGCATTCGGCTTGTGGACTCGACCCAACGAAAATATGAATATTTTAGCAATCCGGAAAATTTTCATCCATCGTGATTTGAGGGGCCGGGGCCGCCTCCTTATACGTTTGTACCGTTTGGAGGTCGGCCCTGAATGTGCCACAGAAATGAATTTGCACGGATTGAAATTTTTGTGTTTTCCTATAATGCTATGAATAAATTCAAGTGGAATCTGGTGGATCCCTACGAGAAGGTGAGCGTGGACACTAGGCCTACTCCGGTCAATGGACTACTGATCAAACTTCTATTGGAAAAACATTAATTCCCACCAACCAAGTCAAACTTTTGTTGGAAACCACTAATTCTAACTAACCAACCAGTAACATTAACTGTATTACGTAGGAAGTTTTCTCAAGAGTTCAAGCGATTGACTCGCAGCTTTTGGAGACTTCAGATAGCTTCTAGGAAGCTACCGACAATAAGAATCGAGAAACTTCATCAAGCATGTATAAAAGTCATTCGATGGCAGTGTAAAGTTCACGCTGTGTTGTGTATCAGTTTTTTGTTCACGCTGCGTAGTGGCTTAGGAAGATTGTAGTCGGTGGAAGTGTAGTCTCGTCGGACTTCTAGAAGTGCCCGGTGTGCGTGATGGTTGGTGAGGCTGTTTTGTGCCTGCTGACCGTTAGATTGGTCTGCTGCCGTGAAGAACTGGACACTGTCGCGGAGTGCTTCTTTTGTTGCAGTGCTGTGTGTGGAAGAGTTGTGAAAGAGCCCGCTGTGTGCGTTCCGGCTCTGGAGAGAGCATGAGACATCGTGAATTTTGTTGTTGTGTTGAGTGTGCAGAGAGTGTGAGCTCTTGCTGTTGTGGGAAAGCGGCATAATCACATGGAGCTGTGTGGAGCACTTAGAGCTGGTTGAAGAGAGTGTTGTGCGTTGGAGCTGTATGTTTGTTGAAAAAAGTTTGTAACTGTTCTCTTTTGATTGTTCGAGAACTAAGATGTGTGCCAAGACGAGCGCGTTGAGCTTGCAGGTCTTTCACAGTGTGAAGAGAGGAGACCTGTATTTGGCTTGCGTTGTTTCCTTTTGTGAATTGAAGGAGCCAACCGTGGCTTTAGAAGTTGCTGTGGGGCGCATTAGTCTGGCCGTATTGGCGAAGGATCACATTGTTATGGTTGTTGCGAGCTGTATGAGCGTTCGAAGAATCAAGTGTAGGAGCGTGTGAACGCTGGCGTGGAAAGCTTGGTGTGTTGAGTAATCTGCTAGCTTTGCGTAGTTGTGATGGAACTTGGTGGACGCTGAGATTGTCGAAATTGTTGTGAGTTCCATTCTTTGATAGGAGAATGAAAAAACATGCGGTGAGCCTAGAGCAGTCCAGCTTGGTGCAATATTGTTGAAGAGATTGGAAGGGTTGTGGATCTCAATGTTGGATGAAATTGATCTGTTGCGTGTGGAGTCACAAAGTGTAATTTGAAACCGTGCCAACGATGTCAGAGGATAAGAATCGTGTGGGATCCTTCGAGTGTGGTTGGTGTGGCCTATTGTGCGGCCCTGTGGTGCTGACAGAGGGGTTGAGCCGTTCGGTGATTGGTGAACCCGACGTTCATCATTTGTGTGCTGCGTTGAATGCAATTAAAAAATATATATTTCTAGTAATTGGAGTCGTAGTTGAAAGCCAGCCTAAGGTTGAGTTAGGTTGAATTTTGTGCCAGCGTGAGAGTAGGTTGTTGTTCTTGCTCGACTAGTTTATGTATTTGTGATTTATAGTGTGTGTGTTGCCTAGTTTATGTATTTGTGATTTATAGTGTGTGTGTTGCCGCACGTGGAGCTCCGAGACTAGCGCTGGAGTGGGAGTGCATTTTCTCACGATTATTGGTTTGTTCAAGAGTTTCTAAGGGTTTGGGTGAGGAGTAGGTTGTTGCTTTCTATTGTGATGTCAAGTAAGAGGGGTGAAAGATGATGAGTTTTCGATAGAGAAGTTGCAGCGCATAAGAGTAAAGTCTGCAATGGCTACTGGTTGACGAAGCTGCTAGAGCTCGTGGGATCGTGAGCCTGAAAAAAGCAATGACCATTATTGCCTGATATCCGACTCCGTGTTTGGATATATTACGCTGAACGAGTTGGTTGTGGATATTATTGGAAGACAATGAGTGCGATAATGTTTGATAGCGATTTTTTTATGATGTTTTTTTAGAGTCCATTTGGAAGTACTTTTTGAGTGAGTAATATTTTTTTTATTCCAGTGGTATTTTTGAATCAGAAGAATTATTAGATAAACATAATGGTTTTATTAATGACCACGAATATTAGGAGGCGCAGTCTATTCCACATGTTCTTGCAATCACGGATAGAAGAAATCCCTTTTCTTGGAACCCAACTGTTAGAAATTTAATTGGATCCACTTTTAAGATGGCTGCGATAGTGGAGAATACAACTAGGGATGTGGTTTAGAGGCCACACATGTTCGAAGATGAGTGCATTTTTGTGGATGAAGAGGAACTTGGTTGTATATTTTACAAGGCTCCTTGTGATAGAAAGTGGGGAGATGATGAATCAGAGTACCTTGTTTTCATTGTTTGGAATGTTGCATTGCATCCCAATCCAGAAGAGGTTGTTAAGTACGTAAGCAAAGTGCAATTGAAGGAGATCATAAGGAAATCAAGCAAGGTGAAGATGACACTGTACCAACAAATGAACAAGCATGGACCCTTTGACAAGAAGGAAAAAATGAAAGATGTGTTATCAAGTAGTGTGTTGTAGAAAACCCAGATATATTGTAAGCCTAGTTGAGACTTAGACCATCAGGCATGTCAATTAAGAATATGTCTATCGTATGTATTGTGCTATAATGTATTTTGTGTATTTATCTTATGGTTGTAATTACGAGGAAGCGTTGGAAAGCATTAATTCGGACCAACCAACCAACAACATTCACTGTATTAAATAGGAAGTCTTCTAAAGAGTTCAGGTAGTTGTCTTACAGATTCTAGAGACTTCAAATAGCTCCCTGAAAAAACTACAAACAACCAAAATCGAGAAACTTCATCAAGCATGAATAAAATTCATTCAATAGCAATGTAAAATTCAAGCTATGTAATGTCAATTTCGTACACATGAATTAAAGCAACTCCAAAAAATATTCATTGCAGTGGTAATCATTCAAGACTCCTGCGTGTTAATTTCGGACTTCGAAGTTTGTCCATCCAACCCTATTAAATAAAAAGGTTACTTCATCGAGAAAGTTGATGATTCTCACATATTCCAAATCGTCCTCCCAAGGGACATTAAATTTCCATGTTATTTGTTTGGAAGTACTCTTAAAACACGTAAAAAATATTACAAAACTAACTACAAAATGTAATAGAGAATGTAATTGAGATTGAGAATTTTCCGTGGTCTATGATTTATATCGTACAGCGAAACGTAAGCGTTGTACATGAAGTAAAACTTTCCTGGGATTCTAAATAATATGTTTTCTGGATTACTTTTTGAATTCCAAGTCTGTAGTTATCTATAATCATAAGAAAAATGACAAGACGGGTTTTCATTAACACTTATTTGTGAGAGGGTTCTGAAATGGGATATATAAGTGGATAGAATTTGTGTAGATGGGTGTTCATGGTCTATGGAGTAAATTACCAAAACTCATTTCAAATAAATTAAATTTATAATTAGTATTTTATAATGCCTAATTTGTGATGTTTTATTAAATTATAATAGTGAATATGGTAATAAATAATATATATATATTATATATATATATAAAGGAAACAATGAATTTTAAAAAAAATATAATATAATTAAGGGTAATGTTAATATTTTAGTTTTAAAAAAAAGTTGTAATGTTATTTAATTTTTTTGTATATTTGTTATTTCATTGAAATCAAGGGTACAAAATATTGTTCAATTGCAATTTTTTAAAGAGTTATGGTATTTTGACAATCCATAACTTAAAATAGTCAAATATATAAACATGTAAGGTCTCAATGATTTTAACATCTTCAGTTTCATAAATTATTGTTCGTATTCAGCCTAAGGACATTAGCAACTTTTTATGTAATCATTAAATGTTGAAAATAGTAACAAGAAACCATAAAAATAGAATCCATAAATTTCAGTTTAATTTGTCCCTGAATTAAACTAAGAATTAAAATCGGATTTTATTCTCATAGCAACTTGTAATAGTTAACTAGAGTGAGTTGACTTAGTTAACTTAGGCATTTCGAGTTGGAAGTCTTTCTAAAGTCATGTATATGTTCTCCCTATATTATAGGGGTCCAGGATGAGTTAAGTATGAGTTATAATTAGTTAACTCAGTTTACTGAGTTAAGTCCAGTTAAATTAGCTCCAAATTGTTTGAGGAATTAATAGTGAGTTAACAGTCAGTTGATGCATTAGTGCACTCAACTAGTGCTACTGTAGTTAAATGAGTATTTACTCATTAGAAAATCATGCATGTCGATTCTGAGAAAGACCCAATCAAGGCTAGAGTGAAGGGATAATGTTCTATTTGTTTTAGATTTTTCTGAGTTGCAATGATGGTGCATGCATTTAGTAACGGTTCCTTAAGGGATTGCGCAGTTTTTAGAGGCTTTATTTCTCTTTAAATACAAGCTATCATCCATAGGAATTATGCATTGGAATAGAGACTTGGAGAGCTTGTGAAGAGGCTAATATTTGGCCTTAATCTTGCTTATGAGTTGGAGATTGAATTTGTTGAGTGTTGGGATTGTTCTTAAGAGAACAAGCATTGTAATTTCATCTTGATTTTCTAGATTAATACAATATAGTAGTGGGGTTTTAAATTGTGGCTTTCCCCATATTTTATTGTGTTATGTGCCCTTGATGTTCTTCCTCCCATTGATTATTGTTTGCTCAATTTTTATGGGCTTCCACTGTAAAGAGTAGAAGTAGATTCTCGTCTCTTGTTTTAGTAGATTACACGAGCTTCTGAATCTACAAGATTTTCTACATGGTACCAGAGCTTAGAACATTATACTAGAGGATATTTCGAAGTTTTTAGTTCTCGGTTACATGTGAAATTCGAATTTGCAATACATACTTCAAGATCAACAGATGACATTCTACAGTTTGCGGCAGGAGTAAGCCTTGGATGACGACTCGAATTATGTAGCCTAGAAGGCCAGGATGGAGGCAGTGTTGGAGGATAATGGCTTGAAGGAATTCATTGATCAGGACATTCCTAAGCCACCAAGATCAGATGCTCAGAATCTTTTCGAATGGAAGAAGTGTGTAGCAAGGGCGAGGCAGATGATCCTTGAGGGAGATAGAGACCACATTGTCTTGAGTCTTCATGGGAAGGAAACTCTGCATGCTAAGTGGAAAACATTAAAGGACCATTTCTAGAATATCAGTGACCAAAGGAAGTTGGCACTAAAAGATAAACTTTGAAAAATAAAGATGGAGGCGGGCAACTCAATTCAAAATTACTTGACCAAGTTCACTCAATGTAGAGATGAACTTGGAAGTGTTGGAATCACGGTTGGCGAGGAAGATATGGTGAGTCTTGCTCTTATTGGGCTCCCAAAGAGTTGGCATAGTTATCAGGACTTTGTCAATGGTCGGGAGAAGCTGTCGAATTTGGAATGACTATGGTCGAATTTGATGCAGGATGAGATCAGGAAGAACACCAGAGATGGGGCCTCTTCCAAGGAAGTGGAGGAGGATTTTGCTTTAGTGAGTAAGGCAAAGTGGGCCAAGGGAAATAAGTCCCAAGGCAAGGAGGGTGGAAAGAAGATGGACTTGATAAAAGTCAAGTGTTTTCACTCTCACGAGCACATGCACTATGCCAAGAATTTGCTGCAAAAGAAAGCAAGCAAGAAGGAGCCAACTATAACGGCAGCAGGTGAAGCTCTAGCTTCACAATTCGAACTTGATTTATGTCTCATTGCATGCATGGCCAACACTTCCATGGGAGGCGTGTGGTATCTTGATAGTGGTTCCTAATTCCATATGATGGGGAATAGAGATCTCTTTAGTGATTTTGAGGTGAAAGACCTCAAGTAGATCATAGAGTTTGGAGATGACGAGAGGTATAGAGCTACCAAGATTGGTACAGTTACCTTTCAAAGGGAGTCTGGCTCCCCTCTGAGGATCACAAATGTGATGTATGTTTCAGGATTAAATGAGAATCTTGTTTCAGTTGTGGTATTGGAAGACCGTGGCTATGATGTGGTTTTTAGTAAGGGAAAGGTTTTCCTTAGACACATCACCATGGGATAGGTGAAACAGATTGGTGCATGGGTCAAGAAACCATATGCTCTTGAGGTTCAAGATGCATGCAAAGCCTTGAGGAGCAAGGCAAAGGTTAGAGACTTTGTGGTTTTGAGGGAGATTAAATTACCTCTCAACATGCATCCCCAGAAGAAGCCTCAGAAGTAGCTTCCGGAAGTTGTGGAGTAGTCACAACTAGAGACTTGAATTAATATGAGAATTGAAATCAAATTTTATTCTCATAGAAACTTGTAATAGTTAAGTAGAGTGAGTTGACTTAGTTAACTTAGGAATTTCGAGTTGGAAGTATTTCTGAAGTCATGTATATGTTCTCCCTATATTACAGTTATCCAGGATGAGTTAAGTATGAGTTGTAATTAATTAACTCAATTTACTGAGTTAAGTCCATTTAAGTTAGTTCCAAACTGTTTGAGGAACTAATAGTGAGTTCACAGTCAGTTGATGCATTAGTGCACTCAACTAGTGCTACTCTAGTTAACTGAATATTTACTCATCAGAAACTCATGCATGTCGATTATGAGAAAGACCTAGTTGAGATTAGAGTGCAGGGACAATGTACAATTTGTTTTAGGTTTTTATGAGTTGCACTGATAGTACATGCATTCAGGAACTAATCCTTAAGGGATTGCACAGTTTGTAGAGGCTTTATTTCCCTTTAAATACAAGTTATCCTCCATAGGAATTACGCATTGGCATAGAGACTTGGAGAGCTTGTGAAGAGGGCAAGATTTGGCCTTGAGCTTGCTTATGAGTTGGAGATTGAATTTGCTAAGTGATGGGATTTTTCTTGAGAGAACAAGCATTGTAATTTCATCTTGATTTTTCGGATTAATACAATATAGTAGTGGGGTTTTGAACTATGGCTTTCCCCAAATATTTATTGTGTTATGTGCCCTTGATGTTCTTCCTCTCGTTGATTATTTTTTTCTTGATCTTTATGGGCTTTTGTTGTAAAGAGTATAAGTAGACTCTTGTCTCTTGTTTTAGTAGATTACGTGATCTTGTGAATCTATAGGATTTTCTACATTAAATGTCCTACAAGCTAGAGTAATGATTCCTTTGATCTTTTGTACACATCAGCATTGTGTTCCCTATGGATATGTGATACCTCTAGCTCCTCAAATAATTTCTGTAATTTGTGAATTTTTTATATCGAAATTTTTAGGACCAAACTATGAAATGTACCAATCCCTAAGAGCTAATCAATAAGCACTCGAGAATAACCAAAGATTTGTAAGAATTTCACCTACTTGGACATTGCAAAGTTAAGGACAAGCCAAAGGCCAATTATTTCTTCTTTATTATTAGTTCTACGCCCCATCCCCATGCTAAGAATGAAATTTTGATGGTTGTTTAGGTGAAATGTAACTCTCGCTCCACATAAAACCCCAATATGAATTTTGGCTCCATCTAAGAAGGCCCAAGCCTTTCAAGTATCTATCCTAGGCCCAAGTGGAATTTTTTATTCTTCTTTATACCTTCTGAATTGATTTCCTTCATTGTTTATTTTGGTTTTTGCACTATCCCTCGCATATTTAGAACTTGACTATTAAATATGGTTTTATTCTAGTGTAACCAAATATGCCAAAGGACCAAACATGGAAGGTCGGTAAGATGTTCCAAGGTTGGATTTTTTGTCCACTTTGTGAGGCATTCCCCTAATGACCTACCTAGCCACGTCCCCATGTAGGCCTCCTCAAGTAGGAGCATTTTTGACACGAGATGCGAAAAAACACAATCCATCAACAAGTCTATCATTGACTCCTGATAATCACAACAAAGTGAACATTTTGTAGTACCTTCCATCCTTACCTTTGAAGGTTATCCTGCATGAGGATCCTTTAATTTAGCATTAGTTATAGAAAGAGACATATATTTGAAGGACAACACCACTTCCAAACAACTTTATACCATTGAAAAGGGCCTAACTCTACTTCTTACGTCACCATCAGTTCATAAGCTAGTTTCATCGTAACCAACTTGCATTCTTTGTTCATTTTCCACTTGAGATTGTCTGGGTATCTACTCAGTCTAATATCATTCTATGCAAATGACAATACAGATTGTGTCCATTCTCATAACAAATTCCCTGAGAGGCCCAAAGCATTAGTTGATTTTCAAGGTCTTAGGGACATCTCATTGGCACTGGGATTAATCGCTTTAGAGAGTAAAGAAATGCATCTAGATACTTTAACACCACTACCAAATTCAAGGAAATTCTTTTGAGGCCATTAGGTCCTATCCAGAGATACTTTCTTAAGTCTATTTTTCTTCTATCTCCTACCTTCCAAATAGGTCCTTTTTTAATTATGTCAAACAATGACACCAACACCTTTCAAATATTTGACTCTCCCTGTCAATAATTCATCTCTGATTGAATCCATTCTTAGATTTTTTCATTCTTCCAATACTTACCTTGCATCAAAGTTCACCATAGGCTATCACCTTCGCAAAAATGAAAATTCTTTTGAGCCCCCATCCTCCCAATTTCTTTGGGATAGTAATTTGTTTCCAGCTTTCTAATTGCATCCCTTTATGTTTTTCTCCTTTCCAAAGAAAATGGAAATATAAACTTCTAATTTTGTTCAAAATTTTCCATCATACACTTGTAAGGGCCAACCAATAGACTAGGATTGCTTCCAAAATAGAATTTACTAGGATCAATTGATCTCCCAAGAGTGTCATTGGTTGCGCCAATGACTGATCCAACATTCCCTTGTATTTACCATTGAAATCCAATCTGAAATTTGGTAAATTTTGTCATTTCAATGATAACTAAGATATTTTATTCCCTCATCTAAAGGAGAATAAATGGAAAGGAAGAAAAAACTTAAAATTAAAAATTAGACTATCAGGTTCTCCATTAGTTAACATAATTGACTTGGAAGGACTAACTTCCATGCTTGTAGCTTCACAATACATTACAATTATGTTCCAAATACTTCTTAGTTCTTCAACTGATCCATGTCGAAATACGAGAACATAATCAACAAATAATAGTTGTATAAGTTTGGCTAGTGTGGATACTTGTATACATTTTACTCTTCTTCCCCTTGCCACCTAATTGAGAAGAAGTATTAAGTCTTCTGTCATCAACGGGAATAGGAAAGGTGAAAATTGACATCCTTGTCGAATTCCTCTAGAATATTTAAAAAACCAAGTTGATTTTCCATTGACCAGCACCACAAATTTTTCCAAGTGACACATCCCATTATCTGATTAGTAATATCAAGAAGCAGATTAATTTGTAGTAAAACAAGTCTCAGGAAGACCTAATTAGCTCTATCATAAGCTTTAACCAAATCCAATTTTAGCACTAACTCGAAGATCTTATCAACTTTCATACTATGTAGTGTATCCTATGTTGATTCAATGACATTGCAAATATGTTTATTTGACAAGAAACCAATTTTTTCCTTAGAAATACCTTTTGAGAACTATTCCTTCAAATAATCAGCTATAATTTTTGAATTCAAATTGTATAAGAAATTTCATAAACACAGAGTGTATAACTCCATGAAAGATTGTGGATCGGTATTATTTAGAATTAATGCTCTCATACTAGCATTGGGTGACCCCAATATTCTTCCTCCCACTCTAATGTCTTCCATGATGTTGATGTAACACCCTCCTCCCACACTTACCCATGTTCACTGGTCCACCAAGGAAAATATGTGACGAAGAGTTACTATGGGGTGACTCAACCTCCTGGTTAATGTTAAGGAAGTCAAATCAAGAAGCTAAAACCTTGTTGACATTCCTCGTGAGTTTTAGGACCCCTAGGGGCCAAACAAGCACTCTAGGTGCCCAAACATTGAGCTAACTTTCTTTTTCACTGACCTGGACTCCCATTCGCTTGCATAACAAGGAAAGCCAACAAATGTAAGCCTCTAGTCACATTGATAACCCTTCCTCCTAGTGATTGTAGTTTAAATAACCCACTTTTGTGCATGCGACCTGGAGATATGAGCCACTTTTTTAGGGCTAGGATCCATACCTCTACACATAACTTGATATAAATTTCCAGAATGATGAATGACACAAAGAAAAAGCCATTAATGAAAGTCTTAGATAATAACTTGTCCTAACTAGGCCTAAAAATGATAGGCATGACATCAAACACATAGTGAACATGTATTCTACATGTCATAATTACATATCTTAACATAGGGGTCTCATACTTATATGAGAATCATCAAGAAGGTTTGATGCCCTCCCACAATAGCTGCATTATCATCTATTAGGTAATAATTTTATCAACCATTTATTTACTAATCAAAACATGATGAGATCCATTAATAAAGTCTGTCATAAAACTATGCTTATAACCAGCACATAACTATAATAATAAAAATTATAGAACAACCATCAAAGCCACATAATAAAAAGTATAAATACTCATGAAATATATGAGGAAAATAACTCTTATTAACATATCTAAAACCAACTAGGTCAGGGGCTTTCATGTACCACTCGACCATAGATTGGGCTGAACCAAATATCTCTTTCAGCTAATCACACTCGTGCCATATTCCAAGCATGAATGTGGGATCTCATGGAATAACAAAAAAAAAAAAACCTAACCGAGACTTCTAGAGGGCAAACCACCTCAACCTTAAACCATTGATTCCACCTCACGGTCATACATCACTAACCATCACTAAATCGATCTCTTCCCATGTTTTTTGGATTGTAGATTACTGTGGTGTGGTTTTTGAGAGGAATTCGGATTTTCCAGAGTATTTAAAGATGAACACTGTGGAAAATCCGAATTCCTCTCTTCCCATGTTGTTAAGGGATCCAGAGTATTTGTTCCAACCCAACTCCAGGAATAGTAACTCAAGCTATAGTTATTTCAAGGCTCCAGAGCGTTTTGCAAACCAAGGCTTCGGGACTTGTAACTCAACCCACCAAGGGCTCTAGAGAATTTTTACAACCAAGGCTCTAGGACTAGTAACTCAACCCAAGTGGTTCTAGGGATTCCAGAGTGTTTGTCCAACCAAGGCTCTAGGAACTAGTAACTCAACCCACAACCATGAGGAACATGAGCACCAATTGGAAAAAAAATGGGAAAAAACATAACACCATGGTTATCTAGGAAATGTCAAGGCTAGGAAAAACCACTGTCAATCCAGAAAATCCTCCAAGCCAATGGTATCTCATAACCAAGAAACCACATGCATGTACCATCCAAAAACAATAAGGAAATCATACATGCAACTAGATACCTGCAAAGAAATCTAGTTGTAGTCATTGATCCACTTGTTCCCTTGCGCTCTCCTACTTTCCTTTTCCTTCTTCCTCCAAATCTAAGTGAGACTAGAATGCTCCAAGCATGCTCCAAAAATTCTCTACATGTGAGAGAATGAGAGAATAGAAGAGAGCTCCAAAACTAAACTCACAAAAGATAACACTGACAAAAGCCATGAACTGATCCCCAAATTCCTTTTTATGATTGAAGCCTCTAATTTCTTAATTTCCCTTCATTTTTCCTTCAATTTACTTCTCATGCAAATATGTGACCTTTCACCTTCCTTTTCTCCCATTTTCCATTATTTTCATAAACAAATTCCATTTATTTCTTCTTTTCCTTTGCCAATTTCCATAGCCATTAATTAACCAAAGAAACCCACTAAGATTTTTTTCCCACCATTCAGCTTGGAATACGTGTCCCATGACCTTGGTCTTATATTTTATTACATGGAAATTCAATGAGGGGCTATTACAGAACCCTCCCACTTGAGGGAGCATTATCCGCAGTGTTTAATAACACTTTTAAACCAACAAAAACATACTGCTTATATAGCTTCATAACACAACTTGTTGCAATATTTCCAATAACGAAATGTTGAAAACATGATAAACATACCACTTTCTGTAGCTTTATGAAACAACTCATTACAATATTTACAATAACAACCACATATACTCTCATTCACATTTTCTTCAACCAACAAATAATCATACTATCTATGGATATTTATAAACATAGATCAATACATTATTTACAATAATATACACATATATACATATGCACATTTTCTCAACCAACAAATAAAAGGATACGTTTCCTGCATAAACAATAAGGGAATCCATAGGCTCACACCTCCACCCTCAAAGTAGTATCAAGATTCACCTCCTTCCCAAGAAGTCTAGAATCCACTTCTAAAGTCAAAACTGCATCCAATGTCCAATGCTATCATCCTTGTACTACTTGTCCTCTCAGTGAACAATTACCGACTCATTGTTCCAGGGCACACAGCCAATGTGCTTTTGATTCCATTTGGCAATGGTAATGACCAAAATAAATGTATTCCTTGACCTTTCCTTCTCTTCTACACAGTCCCTTGTGAAATCTGGTCACCTCTTTCAGTGCAGTCACACACCTTCCAAGTTTTGTGGCCAACCCCTTCTCTACTACTCAGTCCCTCGGGCGACCCCTCCCTTGTTAAGGTTTTGTCACATTGGAAGGTCCAAAAGTCAAGGCTTATCCGTGTCTAAAAACCATTATAACAATCATAGCATGCTCATGGAAATCAATGGACATTATTGGCTACCAGTGTCCCACAATGGCCTTGCTCCTAAACTACTTTACCAACATACAGTTGCTTGTTCTGATTCCTTTCATTGTTGCTCCTAACGCTCTAGCAACCAGTTCCAACCATCCAAACTAGACATTTTCCATGTTTCCCTGTACGAAGAACATAATTCCAATAGATTAAAAAAAAATCAAATTAATTCAAATAATACCTCATCGATGGCCCATTAATACGATACACTTGCAAATTTGTTTACTTCCTGTCACAACAATTCAAACTAGCTGTTTGACCAAATCATCATGTATAAGAATATCACATATGGTTAGTTCAAAACACAACCATCATAAATCAAAATCATAAATCACATGTAACCATCATAAATCAGAGTAATAGATCATATGCATAATAAAATTAAAATAAAAGACTGATACTTATCCTTTAATCTGTCCTATGCTTCTACCTTTGTTCTTTGTCCTTTTAGTACACACATCAAATCAGTTTCCACACTCGGAAAGCACCCAATGACTTCACTTCTCTTCAATCGGGTACACATACACATAGTGTACACCACACACATACAACCACACATTGTATACAACACATACACCTACACCTAGCATACAATGCAACACATACACCAACACCTGGTGTGCAACACAACACAATACATACATCTAAACCTGGTGCACACCAAAACACAATACATACACTTACATCCAATGTACAACACAATACATCTATGTATGTAGAGTATAACACAATGAATACACATGTCACTATACCATGACTACACGATACATATATACAATAGCACCTGTACACCACACAACATGTAGGACATGCACACAAAAGCACATGTACAACATGTACACAGTACCACCTATACACAACACCACCTACACAACATGTACACAACACCACATGCACAATGTGTACACAACGATGCATGTACACAACACCACCTACACAACGTGTGCACAACACCACACGTACATAGAACCACATGCACGACATGTACACAACACTACATACACAACATGTACATAACACCACTTACACATAACACCTCATGTAAAACATGTACATAGCACCACATGCACATATCGCCACATGTACAATCATGCACACAACACCATATGTATACAACATCGCATATGCAACATGTACATAGCACCATATGTACACAACATCGCATATGCAACATGTACATAGCACCATATGTGCACAATACCACATATAAAACATGCACATAGCACCACATGTAGACAACACCACATATCCAACATGCCCATGACACCATATGTACACAACACCACATATAAAAAATGTAAACTTTGAAATGTGAACTGTAAAATCAAAACGAGAACTCTATCCAAGAAACCCCAAAAAAAACATCAAAAACAACTCGAAAACGAAAAGTGTTGATGTTGGAATATCACTTTTTTTTTTTTTTTCCTTTTTTGAGGTAATTTTCAACATTTTTTTAAAATGACAGTAAAAGCCAATAAAAACTATTTTTTTTGTGCAAAATAAACTCTGAAAACAAATAATGTTATGCTTGAAAAATGACAGTAAAAGCCAATAAAAACCAATTTACCTTGTCCTGAGAATGAACCACATTAGTTGGTTTGAAACGTCGACCAAATCTTAACAATGTAATTTATCTGAAAGAATTATTTCTACATTATGAATCACAAAAGTCTTGGATCTAACAAAAAACCAATTTATTTTGTGCAAAAAGCACCGATAAAACAAAAAATGTTCATGTTGGAATAACATCTTCTTCTTTTTTTCGAGGTAAATTTTTTACATTTTTAACAAAGAAAATGTAAAAAAAAATCACATACATAATTAAAAAACAAAAGGAAATAAAATCCTTGAAAATAAAAATTAAAAACATAAAAATATTAATTAAATTAAAAAAAACATTGAAAAATAAAGACATTAAAGCATTAAAATTAAACATTGAAAATAAAAAATGACAAGAATAATAAAAAATATATATATATTATTATTAAAAAAGAGATAAAAACATTTAAAAAACTAAAAAATAAAATTAAAAACAAACACATTGACAAAAAAAAAAAAACTAAAAAATTAATTAAAAAAAACAAATTAAACAAAAAACATAAAAAAATTAAAATTAAAAATTAAAAGATGGCCCAAAGGGCCTCGGTAGAGGAAATTTTGATTACGGGAATCAGATTCCCACCAATGGCCTGTGTGGGCTAACGGGGGAGCTCCCAACAACACACATATCTTAAACAAAAAAAATATTAAAAAAAAATTCAGTTGAAAAAAATATTAAAAAAAAAAAAAAAAAGGAAAAAAGAAAATATTAAAAAAACAATAAAAACTATATATATAAAAACACGTTTACAATATTAATATTAAAAAATAAAACATTTAAATAAAACCACTAATAAAAAAAAATCATTAAAATTTAAAAAAATAAAAAAAAAGTGTGGCCCCATGGGCTTGGATGGGGAAATCAGATTCCTTAGAATCGAATTTCTTTTCCCAGGTCCATTGGGTGGGGCGATTGGGCGAGGGTGCAAGTTGCACGTAGGTCCTAACCTTGCCTAGTCGCCCCTGCCCAGCGCTGTGCAGGGCAGACTAATTCTTGGAATCAGACTCCCTTTGCCCAAGGTCATGGACTAGGGGCTTCCAATTCCAAGAATCAAACTCCCCTCGTCCAAGGTCATGGAGTCATCCCGTCACCCCATTGCCATGGGTAGGGGAGCCATCGACTCCCCTACTCAGGTCTGTGGGGTGGCAGGGTTGGTCGGCGATGGGAGTTGTTCAACTGCCACCGCCGCCTATCCCATCCACCCCACGACCCTGGACCGACAAATTTCTTTTTACTTTTTTAATTTTAAAATGGTTTTTTTTTACTTCAATTATTTTTAGTGTTTAACTATTTATGTATTTTTAAATTTTTTTTTTTATGAATGTATTTGATTTGGAAAAAAAAAAAAAAACCATTCTTTTTTAAATGGTTTTTTATTTATTGTAACGCAATTTTATTTTTATTTTTTCTCTAATTTTAAATGTGTATTTTCTTTTAAATTTTAATTAATCCATTATTTTATTCTCTTTTAAATGTTTTAATTTCAAGTTTTTTTTTTAACTTATATATATAATAATATTATAAATGTTTTTTCTTTAGTTTTATTATTTTTATATTTTAATTTCAGGTTTGTTTGTTGTTTTTTTAATTTTTAATTTTAATTTTAATTGTAGATTGAGGCTTCATGATCATCAGTTATGAAGAAGAATTTCGGCGTAAATTCACATAATAGAACGACTTTGTCGACGCGTTTCAAACCAACTAGTGTGGTTCGTCATCAGGACAACTTGTCCTGACGATGAACCACACTAGTTGGTTCGAAACACGTCAACAAAAGTCTTTCTATATGTGATTTACACTGAAATTCTTCTTATAATTTAATTTTAATTGTTTTGTTTTTAATTTTTATTTTCAAGGATTTCTTTTTGTTTTTTGAAATGGTATGTGTTTTTATGTTATTTTTACTTTAAATTTTTATGAATCATTGTTTTCGAAAAGAAAAGAAAAAAACAAAAACAAACAAAGAAACGTGAAATGTTATCATCTTTCAATATAAATTTCATAAAATTTGTCATTTTTGCAACATTTTTTTATTGAAGTTTTTCATAACTTTTTCTTTGTTTAACATGTCATTTTTAGCGAATGAAATATATATTTTTAAAATATATCTATATATAAAATTTTATTTTTTTTTGTCCAGTGTTTAAATTATTATTTTTAGTGACAATTATTTTCATGTACAAATGAAGTATTAGTTGACGATATATAAAATATTTTTAAAAATTCTTAAACTCAAAAATATTAATGTTATTATTATTTTTTAATTTTGCAATAAAAGTAAAAAATTTATTATAAGAAAATTTGCGAAGAAAAACCAAAAACCACATGTTTGTAAAACAATTAAAAAGTAAACATATTAAGATGAAAAACAAGGAGAAGAATAAAACAACTTGAAAAATGATTAAATAGTCAACATTTAAAAAAAATTGTGCGTACTTAGGAGATAAGAAAATTTAAAGTGTAAAAAATATGCCTTTAAAAAAAAATGTTGATGCTTTTCAAAATCCACATAAGAATTACCAACATTTAAAAAATAAGCCCTCTAAAAAATGGGGTTGATGTTTCATCAACACTTTTCAAAATTATCATGAAAATCACTAACATTTAAAAAAATTGTTTATACTGGATACATAAGAAAATTTAAAGTGTCAAAAGTATGCTAAAAAAAGGTGTATTCTGAATCAAAATCAGATGATTTTTTGCTACCTCAAAAAAGTGGGTACTCGGTATAGTTCCTGTTTCAAAGTTTAGATTGTTTATACAACATGTACACAACATTATATGTACATATCACCACATATACAACACGTACACAACACCATATGTACATAACACCACATATACAACATGTACACAACATCATATGTACATAGCACTACTATACAACATATATACGACACTAGTACTGCACATTGAGAGACAACACTCTCTCCACCAAGCAACCTTGCTTCTAGTGTCTTTCCATTATTGATGCTTGTTCCAGCATGCCACAGATCACACTGCTTTCATTCCGCTGATGTATCCCTCAACATTACCTATCCATAACATAAACATAGACATAGTATAATCACATAATATCAATTCATATTCACATGATACTAACTTCATAGATCTATTAGGGCTACTCTTCCCACTTGATTCTTCATAAACCAGGATCCTTCATGCCATTCACTTGCATAAGTAATCATTCCTCCACAAGAGTCATTCTTGATGACCCTATCAAACAACGACATACATTCATACATACATACATATAAACATCAACATAAAACAATCATGATCCCTCACGACCATGTTAGACAATGTCATACATACATACATATATATAATCATTGGCATAAAGAAATCATTAACCCTAGTGACCCTGTCAAATAATGGCATAATTACATACATATATACGTATATAGACATCATCATAATCATAACCACAACATAATTACCAGATCTCATAAGGTTAAGGTTAAGAGAACTCCCTTTATCCATGCACAATGTGCACACCATGGAGAAGAACAGTTCCCAACATATCCAAGGCATATGACACCTCAGATCCATTCACTTTACCTTTCATGTTACCTTCCTCATGATTGTCCATCCACCATCCATTTATCCCAATGGATCCAACCAATCAAACTAGTTATCATATTATTTCCTTTAGCTCCCATTATATATGCATTGACTTCATCTAGGTCTTACCTTACTTGTTGGGTTTCATATAGCTCTCCCTGAGCTCCATTAACTTTCCTCTTTCCAAACCAATTTCCAAGACCCTCAAGACATAAAATGAAAGAAAAAGAAACAAACAAGAAGAAAACCATGAAAGCCAATAACAATACAACACCACAAACAAAGTGGCTTGGCTATGCACTAGACATAAACTAAAATTCAAATAAAATGCAAACAAATAAAAAAGTACCGAAGGAACAAAACTAGCAACAAACTCCATGACTCAATCCCCATGAGTTCCCAATGCCTCCAAAGGAAATATCAGCCTGAGCTTTCTTCAATATTTCATGGTAGTCTCTTTTGAAATGCAATTCCTTGCATCATACTGCCAAAAACACACAATGTTTAGTGTATAAATAAAAATAACAATATATTGGTTACCTTACCTTGCTATGCCAAGCACATTGCCTTGTAATTGAACGTGTCCATGCCATCTCTCAAGGGACTCCAATTCCCTTTACAGATCCAACTATAACTAGAAATTAGTTGTTATACCTGCCACATACATGTTCATGAATATAGCACATATCTACATAATGTTAGACGAAATGAAGGTTAAGAAGACTTCTTGTATGCAAATCACTCATTCGATTGCAATTGTAGTTTCCAAAATAGTCAAAGTCATTCTTGCCCAATTCCTTTCTTTTACCACTTTCCTTACTGTAATTGAGCTTATTATGTGCTATCACATCACCCTATAGTTATTTATATAGACAAATCAATTGTTACCTTGTCATGCTAATACCAAGCATTTTTCCCTTCAATTTCTCACACATGTCAGTCACACATTCCAAAGATTAAGACATCATAATGGAATATTTTAAGGGCTAATATTTGTAGGTGGTCTAATTTTCCATGATTTTTCCAAAAAAAAAAAGGATTTGTCAATTTCCATCTTTTCTAAAATGATTCACCCAAATTTTATAGTGAGCCATTAATTTACCTTAAAAATTGCCAAAATATTATATTTACTAATACAAAATCATTGGAAATCTAAATATTTTTACAAAAATATCACCAAATTTTTTATAATTTGCATATTATGGACTAGTAAGATTCACCAAGGTTTCTAAACTTTAAGATAAACTTCAATCCTTCAACTTTTCCTTGGACATCATGTCTATTAATTTGAAATCAACCTTTACCAAGACTAACAACCATGTCATAATAAAGAGTCAACTCAGGATATTTAATCATAATACTACAACTAGCACCCACTTGCACATAAGTGCATATCAGTTGTCTCAACACATATTGTGTTAGTACAATCATCTTAAACAAGATCATTCCTACATGGAATCTTATAGACACATACTCATATCATGCAATTAATAAAACATTCAAACAACCTATAAACATACCATGTTAGAAAAACTAAATAGATGACATAATCATATTCATACCTCAATGTATCTTAAGGGAGGCTATCACATCTACAAAAATCAGTCCAAATTAGCACAACACAATATCACAATTATATCTTCTTAATACTCGAATATCATAACGATAACCATTTTCACATGCCAATATTTATTATCACGATACATATAACATCAAATATCTTAAATGCAATAACCATACTCATCATGTGTATGACCGTAATGCAAATAACAAGAAGTTAACTACCATGCATGATTATCTGATACATGTGCATATGACAACATTGATTAACAAGCATCTATCATGCATGTAACCATAACTACAATAGAATGACATGCATGTATATAACCAGAATACATATACCAACCATTAAGCATCATACTTGCATGCCCAACATAAAAACCTGTATGACGACCAGCTCTTACCCCGAGGTGAAGTGTTGCAAACTCATTGTATTAATATGCATCTCCTTCTCTTTATTAGCTAACATATCAACATCATAACTATCGAGCAGTATAAATTCAAGATTTATATACCAACATTTAAATTTTCAGTCTTGGTTGTTAAGCTTGGAGGCGTAGCATAGTAAATTCCAGAAGAAGACCTCAGGTATCTGTAAAATAGAGATCAAGCTATTGCAAAAAATTCAAAGGCATCATTTAGGAAACAAGACTTTTCAAAATAAGGAAAACATACAATGAAACTACTTTTGTCTCCTCTTCTGGATTGAGTAACTCCTATAAAATGTCTACCTCATTTGTCCAGGGGTCAAGGGAATGTAGATTCGACTCAAACTGACAAACCATTTAGGAAATAATGAATGCCAAGCCTCTTAAAGGATTTCTTTCTATGTTGCAAAGAAGGAAAGCATGAAATAAAACTGAGAATTATAAGACAAACTCATTCTCAAGTGATTCAAAGCTTATCCTAATATGATAAAATCATTAAATTCTTTCTTTGCTAATGTAGAGGTATTGCTACTTAGAAGGAATCTAGATTACATGTACATTGTTTCTCTAAAGACAATGCAATATTCAATTAAGAGTTTAAGCCATCAATTATATCCTTTAACTAGAGGTATTCTCAAAGAGTTATGTTGGACACTTTACTATGTCATTAAAATAACGATAAAATATGTACAATAAATCAAATCAAAACTCTTAGTGATCATACCCCTACTTCGTGATAAGTAGTTGTTATCTCTATCATTGCATCCTTGAAAACTGAAAGTAAATTTCATTCTGTGATAAATAGAATTAGAGTAAATAATGCACTGAGATTTTAATAAATGAGAAATGAAATAAGAAAATACTCACTAAACATACTCTATTTTCTCCATCTCAATTTACATATAGAATCCCAATGTGTTGAATAGTAATGGATTCCAAGAAAGTAAACATACCATCAAACTCATCAATCAAACTTATGCAATTTAACATTGAAGCATAAAGAAGAATTCTGAAATGAGATTACAATTTATACTTAATCACACTTTCACACTTATGCATTGATCAAACAAAAACTCAAAAAATCCTAAGAGGTATTGGCCAAAGGACTGGCTGGTGGGCCAAAACTCCCCAACTCATTTCCCTTGTAAAGGTTAAATCACAATCCCAAAAGATTCAAAAGAACAATAGACATGAATCGAATGCCAACTTGTATTAGTTCTGAAGTGTTGTTATATAGACATTGAACAATGCAGAGCTTGCCTCTAGTGGTCCCCTCCAAGGATCATCCCACAGGGCACACATTCTCCTCCCTTTCTTTCCTAACAAAATCATCCTCTATATATCAAAACAAAAACTTAAAGTAGAATCCTAATCCCCTTTACAGTACAAGGTTTCCTTATTTATAACAATGATGGCTCCTAGTGACCCAGATTGAAGGTTAATCAATACATACAATTTTAGAGTTTGTAAACCAATTTCTGGACCAAAATAAGGAATTTGATTATTTTACTGGATACACAATGATTTGAGGTTCCATATAAGCACAACGACCAGTGCCGAGTCATGAAATATTCGTCATAGAACCCATGGGAATATCGCGCTCTTAATAAACCTTATGACTTCTAGAAAGTAGTTTGAATGCATGCTTTGAGCTTCATTGGGTGTGATTAAGGGAACACAACAACATCTTGAGCCTCTGCTTCTCAAAACCCATATGCTCATTTCCTATCATGATAGTTAGATGTCTGACAATCATGGAGATGAGAACAGGATTTGTATTGCACGAACAAGAACTAAACTGTTGGAACAGGAACTATACTCCTACCATAAGAATAACATGTTATTATTGATATTTTGACACAAATACCTTCAAATCATTAAAACAAAAACAATTCATAGAATAATAACATGTTACCTCTCAATGCCTCTATAATAGTCTAGCAATGTATAGAAAAGGATAATAATAACTACAAAAACTAGGTGAAGGCATAAGAGATCCTTAGCAAAAAGTGTGAAAATCTAGAAAAAATGGATGCTCAACAATCCCCCACACCAATATCCTTGCATGTCATCATGCAAGCCAAACCATAAGATAAAGACCAAAATTTCCAAAAATACAAGGTTCTGGCCTAGAGCCCTATTGTATTGACTGAAATATTCAAGTTCCTTTCTCCAATGTTTATGGCCATTTTAATATCTCTTTTTAAAATTACGTTATGAGCATTATAATATTTAGCTTGCTTGATCCATTCCTTGGCCACCTTCTATAATTTCTTATTATTAACACTCATCTTTTTTTTCTTTTTTTTCTGTTGCATCTTAATACATAGTGCCTCCAAATATTTGTTCTCCCCTTTTACATTTTCATCAAGAACAATGAGCTCATGTATCTTCCTTTTCAATCTCTTTATTGTCATGTCTTTGTTCCTTAAGATATGGCCATCGATAGAGTCTTTTGGTTTCTATTAATTGGTGGAATAAATGTCTGCGGTTTCTGCTATAGGAGGATCAAATAAAAATTCAAACCCTGAATTCACCCCTCTCATAGTAGTTTCGAATTGAATTTCTTCTTTTACAGGACTATTGATTTGATCTATTTCTATAGTCGGCTCGTTGACTTGATTTGCTACTGGATTCAGGATTTGAGACATAAATTTCGTAGTAAATTCTTCAAACTACGGAATTTTATCTCCATCTTCATCAATGGCACATGTGTTATATTTTACTACTTCTTCTCCCTCTTGTTCCGAATCCAAATTAATTGTTTGAGGCTTAGGTTTTTGGAAGGAGGTCGGTTAGTTTTCATCATGCTTTGGGTAACCCTTCGTCTAGCAAGGGTTTGAGGTGAGGTTCCATGGGTCCAAGGGGTTTCCATTTTTTTTCTTCTCAACTTTCTAGGATGCGAGGAGAGGATATTGTCCACTTGATTTTCCTTTTGAGTATTTTCCTCACACATTTTAGAATTAAGTCGGGTGTCTGATTTTCCAAAGATTCTCGCAAAACCCATTCCATTGAAGAAAACCATCCCAACTATCATTTCTTATACTCATTTCATCCAAAATCAGTATTTTAATGAGACCATAATGGTAAAGGCTAGCCCTAAGGTTTTTAGAATCTTTACAGACCCCTTGTGACTTCTTCTGCAACCTCTTTAACAAAAAATAAGCGACATTGATCTTTCATTTTGCAGTAAAATGTAGCAGTAACCGTATATAATACAAAAACGTTGTTGCATATGTGCCTTTTTAGGTCAAATACTTCTGAATAATAAATAAAGGGCCACACCATTCATCTTTAATCCAAGAATGCGATAACCCTTTCACCCAATTAACTTCCCAGTGTCCTCCTTTGAGAAATTGCATGCTCAACTGTTTATCTATGCTTTTATTCTTGAACCATTTAATCTGTTTTAGGGGAAAACCAGTTACTTGAGCAATGGTCTTCTCATTCACAGTCATGACCAAATCTCCGATTTGAGCTATCTTCCCATCAAATCCTCTTGCAAACTGCAATGCAACCTCATCTTCAGACCCCTGAAATTTAGCCAGGAATTTATGCCATCCTTCCTCAACCAATTTCTACTTTTATGCATTAAACTCAGAAGTTTCATCGAGCTCCTATATGGAAGATGGCTCGTGGAAATCATACTTCACTTTATTCATGTTTTAAGGATTATGAGCATGATATGCAATTAGAGATGAACAAGATGATTAGCGATAAAAAAGCGAATGCAACATGCTCCAGTGATATACTTAAATCATAGAGAATCATATGATCTCAATAAACTGGGGAAGTTGATTCTTTTTTTCTCAAGCGACATATCTACTTATGATGGACATCAAATAAGATCCTAAAGTTAGTTTGATGGAACTAATACTGGAGGGAAGAATAATTGTAAAAAAGGATGGTTCAAAATAAACTTGATCATGAAAACAATTGCAGATAAGCCTCATTCAACCTCCACTCATAACATAATTACCTTAGTCAAATAAGCATTGGATTAATGTACATGGGTAGTATCATGATAATTTGACAACCATTCCAAGGATGTAGAAAACAACCATGATTACAAGGTCAAGGCACTCCTGACATGGACACTTGGCATCAATATTCCAAACACACCAAAATATCTGCTCATAACTCGACCATTGTCTCCCTGTTGAAAGTCTAAGGCATAAATTAAAGTACATTGACATAAGCATAAATGTAAAATCATGGAAGATAGTAGGGGTTGGGGGATGCTTAAAGATTAATGATAATACTATTCTCCCCAAATCAAAAGTAACTACAAAAATCACCAGCAAGGAAATAGTAAGGTACCCGAAATATTAATCATTAATTAAAGTATTCACTAAGTTTGTGGCATCATAATCTCAATGCTAGCTAAACCATGATATAGTCCTTATGAAAACATCGAGTGCAGGAATGATAACATTATTAGGGGTGGGAATCTTTGATGTGAAAGGAGGATCATCATACAATAGGAACAATTCAAGTCATCCAAAATGAGGTGTAGGAAAACAGTAATTGTACAAAAGATTATAAAAAAAATACAGACCATTCCCCTTGCACCATAAAGATAAACAATGCATACTTGTTGTCTTGTCCTAAATAAACTCCCTGATTTGTCATAGATTTTTATTTTTTATAATTCCATTCATTGTTCCCTAAAGTCAGAGTCTTATTAAAATAAATAAATAAATCTTTGTTGGAAGAGTGCAATTTCACGAAGACTTCCACAATGTTCCTACACATATTACAACAATCCTACACCTAGACCATGTAGTGCTTATTAGAGGCAACTGTAATCAAAACACATTTTTGTCTATCAAACTCTTGTGAGTAATCATCAGCAAGTAATTCATCACTCTAAATACCTAGTTATGATAAAAGTGAGTTATGATACCAAAAAAGGAGAAAAAAAATAGAACAAGATGACACCTTCCTAGATCGATCAGTAAATTCTTTATTTTCCACTCTAAATCTTGTTGCCACCCTGGTGCAAGATTAAATTTCTATTTAATTAGGCACGAAGAACCTGCACTAAGAGTACCACATCCATTAAAAGTTTTCGTATTTTCAAAAAATAGAACTCCAAAGTATCATGCCCAAAATATGTTAAAACCATTCTCCAAGAGATAAGATGATGAGTTTTAGGGAAAGGAAAATATGGCCGAGTAAATCATAGTGTGAAATCAACTTTCATACCATAGACATAGCCATTGCTTCCTGCAGGCATCTATAGCCTCGACAGGGGTGTATTTTAACCCAATGAAATACATGTGTCCCACTTAATAGATATAGATTAAGAGTTATCTATTTGATTTAGAAATTAGATGAATGTTATAGCTCCAAATCTCACTATTATGGTTTGTGATGCTGCACTCATGGCCTAGGGCAACCCCTCCTTCCAGACTGGTCCAAAATCTAAAAAACAGTGTTTTTTTCCCTGTACGCGACATTCCCCTGAGTTAAACGCGTGTATACGCGGGGTTCATATATACCCAACCCGCGTTATATGTATTAAAACACTTAAAAAAATATAAAAACTCCTTATTTTTGCGCGGAGATCGCGGTTTACCTACTGATCACCTGTTAGTGCCCGTGGCCTCAACTGTCCCCAACCAATTCCTAACTAAAAAACTACTTTGGAATTGGTATAAAAAGACACCAAAGGGAAGGCCTAAAGGAGGAGAGAATATAGAGAAATGTTATTATACTGAAATTTCCCCCTGATCAGGTCTTAAGACCCTTGTGCCTTCTTCACTTCCCCCATTTTGTACAGGAAACCCTTGTTTCCTTGTGATTTGATGTTCATCCCTTAGTTATGACATCTTGGAGTGAGTATGGGAAGGAGACCTACTAGAGGCTTGAGGCGGGACGGATCCAGAAGGAGGCTGAGCTTTGAGCCTGCAGAAGTGGTTCATGTGATATTGCTCTTTTTTGTACTATTCTATTTGTCTAATAAAGAAACAAGTCTCGTTCCCGATATGCTTCTTTCTTTATGTTAATGATGTTCATGTTTGAATTTCATGTATGAATGGATGTCTAAAAGTTTATAACTAACTCCTTTCTTGTATAAAATAAAGATGATTTTCACATAAATCTTTGTCCATATACTGCTGCATTCTTTGGAATTCTTGGTTTTGCAGGGCAAAGGAGCGGAAGGGACGTGAAGAAGGGTTTGGACCCTTGAGGAACTACCCGAACGTAGGACCTGAGGTACGTCCTTCTCACCTTAGAAATAGCTTTTTCTAGCATAATGGTTGTGTGCGTGCATGTTTCTTGATTTAGACAACTTTCAGTCTGCTAGGGTTCACCCAAGAGCCTTAGGGGATAAAATCCCGTAACAGAACGGGCGACTCCGCTGGGGAACAACATTCTTGTTGTTCCTAGTTGGGCGTTTGTCAAGCCTATCAGGGCTCAGTAGCTTGCTGGCTTATTGTTATTGTCTGGTTTGTTTCTGACTTCTGATTTTTACCAATTTCTTGAGTCTCTTTTTTATTTTTCCTGAAATATTAGATACACATTGTTTTGTTTAGTTACAGAAGCGTATAAACGCTTGTTGTCTGAAGTGAACCCGCGTATAAGCAAGTTTCCTCAGAAACAGTCGCGTATACACGTAGTCTGCACTGAATACAATCGCGTATACCTGACAACTTTCAAGATTTATAAATCTTTTTGTCTCTGGAGTGTGTCTGGTGCTTTCAGTCAGTTTTAAACAGTCATCTTTGTCAGTATCAGTTCTCTGTTTTACAGCAAGCATCCTTACTCCGATTTCTCTCTAATTATAAGGATTTTTGGTCTTGTTTTGTGTTTTCAAGTGTCAACATCTTTTTTCTTTAAACATGAAAGATTTCTTTATTGGAATCTTGGCTGCCCTGAGTGATCAGAGCAGAAAGATTGTTATCAATCTTTGTGTTCAACTTTGCTTCTTGGTGACTTTTTGTTTGCTTAACGAAATAGATTTTTATGACCAGTTACTTCCTTGTTTCATCAAAGTGGTCATTTTGATACTTTCTTGAAACCGTCTTTTTGATCTTTTTTGGTCTTTGCTACCAAAGCTTTCCTTGCTGCCTTCCATTGTTAAAAGCCTTTTTGAGCACATTTGTTTTTTGTTAAGTTTTCATTCTTTGTTGGGT
>APFE030296703.1:63256-140064 GCA_000404065.3 Pinus taeda
CAAAATCTAAAAAACAGTGTTTTATTCCCTGTACGCGACATTGCCCTGAGTTAAACGCGTGTATACGCGGGTTCATATATACCCAACCCGTGTATATGTATTAAAACGCTTAAAAAATTATAAAACTCCTTATTTTCGGGCGGAGATCGCGGGTTTTACCTGCTGATCACCTGTTAGTGCCTGTGGCCTCAACTGCCCCAAACCAATTCCTAACTAAAAAACTACTTTGGAATTGGTATAAAAGGACACCAAAGGGAAGGCCAAAGGGAGGAGAGAATATAGAGAAAGGTTATTATACTGAGATTTCCCCCTGATCAAGTCTGAAGACCCTTGTAACTTCTGCACTTCCCCCATTTTGTATAGGAAACCCTTGTTTCCTTGTGATTGGATGTTCATCCCTTAGTTATGACATCTTGGAGTGAGTATTGGAAGGAGACCTACTAGAGGCTTGAGGCGGGACGGATCCAAAAGGAGGCTGAGCTTTGAGCCTACAGAAGTGGTTCAAGTGATATTGCTCTTTTTTGTACTATTCTATTTGTCTAATAAAGAAACACGTCTTGTTCCCGATATGCTTCTTTCATTATGTTAATGATGTTCATGTTTGAATTTCATGTATGAATGGATGTTTAAAATTTTATAACTAACTCCTTTCTTGTATAACATAAAGATGATTTTCATATAAATCTTTGTCCATATACTGCTGCATTCTTTGGAATTGTTGGTTTTGCAGGGCAACGGAGCGAAAGGGATGTGAAGAAGGGTTTGGACCCTTGAGGAACTACCCGAACGTAGGACCTGAGGTACGTCCTTCTCACCTTAGAAATAGCTTTTTCTAGCATAATGGTTGTGTGTGTGCATGTTTCTTGATTTAGACAACTTTCAGTCTACTAGGGTTCCACTCAAGAGCCTTAGGGGATAAAATCCCGCAACAATGAAGGCCACTATCTTGGCTTTGTAACTAGCTAATGGTAGTGCCATTCACAAGAAATAACAAGAATGAACAGGTTGGCTCATGATGGGACCTCTTGTCCTCCAGCTTTTCAACTCAATGTCGGTACCCTAGCTTGGTGACCAATAGCAGTAATGTCATTCGTGTTAGGTCCTATGATCATGGTAGGTCATCTCATAATGAGACCTCCTATCCCTCAATCAATCCTTTGTAAACTCTTATCATGATTAACTCCAAATATTACTTAATAAGTGGGGAGGCAGATCTACTCCTTAAGAGTATGGGATGGCGTGAAACGGTTTTAATGACTAATCCTTACTGGTTAGTCGCTATACCCTAAAGACTCATTTTAAATAAGATGTCTCAGATAATGACTGAAATATTATTTGAGTTAATAATGCTATTTTTCTCATGAGTGGCTTATTATGGTATTTACATGAGTGGTCCACCATAGAATTTTTTTCAATAATACCTTCTAATAGAAACTTAAAAAAATATTTTTCAGATGACAACTCATTAGAGTGACTAAACTAGAAAATTAATCATTGTCATTTTTGCAAAATCATGAGGTATTAGTGAATCATACTCAACAAGATTTACCACAGATGCGTGTGTTAACAATCGATGTGAATCAAAAGTAGTTTCACTAGCTACGCTTTGGAAGTTATAGCCCTAATATCATTGCTATAATGTCTTTATTCATGGCATTGATTTATTCTTCTATCCTACCCTATTGTAAGAGGCAGAAGACTTCCTTTTAAGTATAGGAGTACTTCCAATGCAACCATGTGCGTAACAAGAGGATAAACCTACTCATGTTCAAACTTGAAATGTGTATTCGAGAAAATACTAGAACATGAGGAACTAACTACATTAGCTAATGTGATTGTAGCAATTGTCGAATAATAAAGGACTAGGTGCTAACAATCATCTGAAACCAAGATTATATGGGATCCACATATTGACAGCCTGTTGATTCATGGGTAACATTCAATACATAATCCTTTATTTTATTATGAAAATATTCCAAATTTCTCTAATTGTCCCCTAAAATGCAGGCTGGATCAAAAGATAAATATGGTGGGTGCTCTTTAATCCAGCTTCTAATGGTTTCTCCTCATCAAACATGACCCATAGTTCTTTATTTTCCCTATAAATGTTTTTGGATCTTTAAGAGTCTTTACATCCGGAGAGCTTTATCTATTTATAATCGCTGCCAAAATGTATTCTTCCTAAGCAGCAGAGACCTTAGCTATTGCTATGATTTGAGATAGTTCTTCGAGTAGCATCAAATTACCTGATATTTTTCCTACTGGACAGAAGGATGTTAGCACATGGATTGATTCTAACAAGTCCCAGAAAACTACAAACACACTAACTCAAAAGTTAATTTGCAGTTGAAAGAGATAAAATAGGATTGTAAGCTTAGTAGTAAATGAAATCATACTTAAAAATTCATTTGCAGTAAAGGAAAGTGAACCATGCTTGTGAGCTCTTTGGCAATACTATCCAGTATGCTTCAGCAAGCAAGGGGAATCACACTAATCTAAAAATTCATTTCCAGGAAAGGGAAAAAGTATGACAAATCATTGAGGCCTTATCCTACAATGCATCCATGGCAATAACGCCAAAATATTGAGTGGTATAAATGCAAGATTTATATAAAAACATTTATTGTCAATCCAGGTTTGTAAGTTGTTACACTTCATTTTGTCGCCATGAGAAATAATCATCAAAATTAGATCTTTCACCATCCATCCAAGTGTCATGAAGCACTCCCTTCCAAGTCAACAACTTATATACCTTGAATAAAGTGGAATTTCTGGATCTCTTGGTACAAAACCCTTCTTATGAGCATCTGCATGGTTTTGCTGAAGAAAAATTGCACATGTGCAGTTTCGTCCACTGCATAACTATGCATTTCTGGGCTCTGTGTCTGAAGAAAAATTGCGTATGTTGATTAATAAAAAGTAAAAATAAAAAGTGAGATCTAGAAGCATTGTTGGGAGAATCATTCCCAACAAAAAGCCTCAAACTCAAGTATATTCGAGCCTAACCTCATTTTTGGTGGAATTACTTCCCATTCTTCAAGGAGCCCTCATCCCTCTTTTAGTGGATCTCATCCTTGGACTAAGGATCTCAAACTACTTCCTTTTGGCCTATAAATCAAGCCATAGGTAGGGGTATTGAGGGAGGCTACCGAGAGTAAGTTTATGTTGGAGTAATCAAGTTGGAGAGCGTATCATTCTTGGAGAGGATTGAGATCAATGGGAGGAGCTTCACAAAATCAAGGCATAGGTTTTGTAGACCCTTTATGTTTTTGAAATTAATACAAACAAGGATTTCTTTCACTTGATTGTTTAATGGATTAATTGATCAATTTCATGGATGGTTTATGTTATTTATATTTGTCCATTGGAATGATGTTATTTATGTTTGTCCATTAAAATGATGTTTGTTACTAGTCTCCTTGATCACTAGTTTGAATTATTGAATCATTTATGCTGCATTTGGCTTTAATCCTTTGTTGTTTCCATGTATGCAGGTCTAGATTCAAGTATGGAGAAGTTGCATTGAATCACAAAGAGGGATATTCATCAAGCTTGTCGTAATAAGGTATGAATTTCCATTTCTCACCTTGTTAGCTTATGATTCAAGGAAAGATAGATTCAGGGAATGAATTAATTTGATTGTCTATTTGTTTCTAGTTTCCTTTTAGGATATAGGGAGATTGCTCTTATCAGCAAGAGGAATTTATCCACCTAACAAATTGGTGACTCTGTTGGGGAACAAATTGTTCTCCTCCATATCCCTGTTTTTTATTCGCGAAGCTATTTTGATAGCTTTATCTGAGTCTTGACAAGTTAATGATCTTTCATATTTTTTAATTTCTTTGGATACTTTTTTATTTGATCTTTAAGTTTCTTGACCTGCGCGGTTTCTGTTTAGAAATAGAGTGCATATCTGCGTAGATTACCTTTAGTAATAGTGCGCATGCGCACTGTACTATACTATCTACTACACATACTTTGAGAATCTTTGGAAAAAATAGATTTTCCTCTCATTAAATTCTGAATTTTTTGTTTTTTAAGGTTTCATTACATTTGTCTGTGACTCCAGTCAGTCTCCGTGTGTTTTATTGGATTTTGTGAAGGAGTTTTCTTGAGATTTTTCTATTTTCAAGGATTGAAAGGTAGGATTTCTTAAGACATTGTGTTTTGATGAGATGTGCTTCTTGTGCTGCATTAAAAACATGAGTAATTTTTATTCTAGTACTAAAGTTTAATCAGAATTACACTTTAAGAGTTGATTTCACAACATTCATTCAAGCATTTTCATTTTTAAGGATTTCATTGGATGTTTTGAATTTTTATTTCCTTTGGTCATTTCTCAAAGATTTGTCTTCATTTCTTAACAATTTTTTCATATTTTTGCTTTCTGTTTGCAAAAAATTGTGTCTTGGTGTTAATTACCTTTGAGTGTTATTATTTATGATCTTTGGAATTTTCACCCAATTTCCTTTAAGACACTTGATTGGTTCTTTAGTTGTATTAGTGAAGGGAAATAGTCTTGTTGTTCTTTCATCGATTTGGAATCATCTTGTGTTTGTTTGAAGAATTGTCTTGCATAGATTACATTTGCATGGTTAGAATTTTCATTTCATGGGAAAAAATTTTCATGGGAAAAAATTGTGAATAGATTACATTTTCATAGTGTTCATGGAAAGTGTGCATAGATTGCATTTGCATAGTTTTCACTCGAATTGTGCCTAGATTACATTGCATGGTTTGCAACTTAGAGTTTTGAATTGCATTGGAAAATTAGAAGTGGTACATTTTTGGAGTTATTATTTTAAAGAAGAACCTCTTTACTTACTCTAGCTATAATTCATCGAAATGAAGAGATTACAAATTTCATATTTGATGCATTAGAGTTTTGATTCGTCATAATACAATCATGTTCACGTCCATTTACCCTTTTAGTAAATAGCAACTTAATAGCATCGCGTTAATAAAAATCATCTAGAATTTTAATTATTTTTAGGGCTCTTTCCACCTATAGTAGATTAGGTTGTACAACTTTCGAAGAGGGAAGGAAGTAAACTTTCCAAAGCTACAGACAAACAATAGAATCTTGAGTTAGGGAGAGAAAATCCAATTATTTCAGTTTTGCTCTAGGAAGCTCTTCTTATACATGAGTTAAGCACGAGATCATGTTGGATCTGGTGAAGTGATTGTACCCACTTCATTGGCTATGATAGAGTGATTTTCATGTATTAAAATGGTATTGAAAGGTACTTGGGGTCACTTGAAAGGAAACCTCCAATTAACCATGTTGAAGAGCTTTCAAGGGGATTGAGCTTTGTTACTTCTCCCTTACGTGCATGTCCGATTTACGACTATCCGCCTAGGTAAAATTGTTGTATTTGTTAAACATAGTGACCATAATCCTAGGGCTCTACCTAAGGTGATAGCAGAGGGAATTTCGTTATGTATCGAACAAACGTTGACTAGACTCACTTGGACTTTTTAGAGGGCAATATTTGCTCAAGATGGTTTATAGTAGAGTTGCTTGCATCATATTGCTTCAATAAGCAGGTTTTCAAGGTAATTGGTTCCAAATGCTCATATCTATAAAAATTTTCACTTTGATCTCTGCGACGTTGGATTTCATCACCAACTAGTAAATATTCATCTCTGTGAAAGGTGAGTTTGTATGGTTTGAATCCCTAGATTTTTTTAGCGTGTGTTACTTTGTTTGTTTTTATTTTTTACAAGATGTTTGGTGTGGATTGTGAATATTATTTAATTTTAATAATAAAGACTTATTTTTATTGAATCTAATGGCTACCCATCCACAAGTTACCGACCAAAGGAAACCCCATTAACGAGAATCCTACTCCTTTTCTCAATCTTGGAAATGTCGGTCCTCCTTATATGGCTACATTGTCACTTCCCAGATTCGCGATAGGTTTACCTGTATGGCTGTTCTCAACTTCTTTAATTCCAAATACTCCAATTGTACTAGGTAAACTGAGTCTTTCACCTCAACCGAGTTCACCATCTCAAAATCACCAACCTACTATTGACCCTTTACATTCTTTATCCAACATGTCCTCCTCCCTTTGTTCTTGTCCGCTTGGTAAAATCCTTGATGCTAGTAACCAAGTGACTATGAATAAGAAGAAAGGGGAAAGGGAAGAAGAAGAAGAAGCAAGATAAGAAAGTAGTCAACCAACCAACCAACCATGGTTGTAGGTATTGGTAATGTTGAGGGAACTTATACAATGCATCGTAAGCCAAAATACCCTTCCAAGCTTTTTATGGGTGACCACTTCCTTATCAATTGTCCCGGTATTCCTAAGGTTTTGGAAGTATGGTCAAATAATTCTCATCAACTTATTGTTAATCCATTAACCAATGATTCTCATATTCTAGGGGAAAAGATTAAGGTCAAGTTTCCTTGTAGGTTATATAAAGGGACTCATCATAGTCACCTTTTCCCTCACATGGATGAAGCCTCAAAATTGTTGGAAAAACTTATTGTTTCACAGCAACAACTTCCAACTAATTACTGTAAACTTTCTCCCCATATATTGTCAATTGTGATCTATATCCAATTACAGTCTATCCCACTCTTCCATTGGAGGGTGAAACATGTATCAGTCAAGTTGATGGACTATTTGTTGATCAAGTGGTCGAATTGATTCCAACTTCGGTCGATCCCACTCTCCCATTAGAGAGTGAAGTTTATAATATTTAGGTTCTTCATGTTACTTCAGATTCTTTTACACATGGGGGAATTTCATATGCTTCTTTTGAACCTCATCCAAGTAATGAGGCTATTTCTTTTGATTGGAGTAGACTGATAGAACCTCGTCTTCCTTCTTCCACCCCTTTCCAAATCATTGTTAAAGCTTATGGTAAGAATGTGTGTCGCACAAATGTAGATGAAGGTTCTTTTGTTAGTATTTTATCCTCAGCTACTTGGCAAGCTTTGGGTTCCCCTAAACTTGTGCTTGTTAACCAAAATCTATTAGCTTTTAATAGAACCATTAGTGAACCTTTAAGGACACTTCCTAAGTTACCTACTACTCTCGAAGTTAAAATTGTTTGTATCGATATTATGGTAGTCCAAGGACCTTAGATTTCAATTTTCTCCTTGGGGAAGACTATGTCTATGCCATGAAATTTGTCTTATCGACACTCTTTCACGTGATGTCCTTCCCTCACAATGGAAACATTGTGACGGTTGATCAACTTTCATACGTTGACCTTGCTTTGACTATGAGTGATACAACACCACTGAATGCTCCTTATACGGAAGTGGTACCTACCCCGTCATGGGTTAATTATGTGGCAACCTATCCCATGTTTTCAATTACCGATGCAAGCAATCCTCTCACTATCTGCTCGACTTCTTTTGACTCAAATCCAATAGCTGACATGGTCAAAACATCAATGGGGGCATTTGAATATGATTTTCTTATCCCTATTGATACCCTTGACATTTGTTCCTTCTAGAGGGTTGTTATTCCATCTGATGAAGAACTTTAGGAAGCCATGATCAAGGGGTGTCCTTTGTCATGTGTTTCTTCCATATGGAAGCCATGAACAGGGTCTTATGAGGATAGTTCTTTTACTGTGTCAACCTCATTAAAAAATGAAATAACACTTTTGAGGATAGTTATTTTACTGTGTCAACCTCATTAAAAAATGAAACAACCTCTTTAGAGGATAGTTCGTTTACTGTGTCAACCTCATTAAAAAATGAAACAACCTCTTTTGAGGATAGTTCTTTTACTATGTCAACCTCATTAAAAAATGAAACAATATACATGAGGATGGTTCTTTTAGTATGTCAACCTCGTTAAAAAATGAAACAAGATCCCTAGTGGAGTCCCCAATTTGTTAAGTGGATAAATTCCTCTTGCTTACAAGATAAATCTCACTAGATCCTAAAAGGAAACTAGAAACAAATAGAAAATCAAGCTAATTCCTTCCCTAAATCTATCTTTCCTTTAACCATAAGATAACAAGGTGAGAAATGGAAATTCATACCTTATTATGACATTCTTGATGAAGATCCTTCTTCTTGCTTCAGTGTAGCTTCTCCATACTTCAATCTATACTTGCACACATGGAAACAACAAAGGATCAATGGCATATGCAGCATAAATGATTCAATAATTCAAACTAGTGATCATGGAGACTAGTAACAAACATCATTTTAATGGATAAACATTTGTAAAATCTCTTGCAAATACTAGATATCAAGCTATTGCAAACAATTCAGAGGCATCATTAAGGAAACAAGACTTTTCAAAGTAAGGAAAACACATAGCGAACCTACTTTTGGATCCTCTTCTGGGTTGAGTGAATCCTACAGAAAATCTACCTCAGTTGTCCAGGTGACAATGGAATGTAGATTCCACTCAAACTGACAAACCATTTAGGAAATAAAGAATGCGAAGACTCTTAAAGGATTACTTGCTGTGTTGCAAAGAAGGAAAGCATGACATAAAACTGAGAAGTATAAGACAAACTCATTCCCAACTGATTCAAAGCTTATCCTAATCTGAAAAAAAATCATTAAATGCTTTGTTTCCTAATGTAGGGGTATTTCTACTTAGAAGGAATCTAGATTACATGTATATTGTTTCTTTGAAGACAATGCAATATTTAATCAAGAGTTTAAGCCATCAATTATATCCTTTAACCAGAGGTATTCTTAAAGAGTTCTATTGGAAACTTTACTATGTCAATGAAACAAGGATAAAATATGGACAATAAATAAAATCATAACTCTTAGTGATCATACCCCTACTTCGTGATAAGCAACAATTATCTCTATCATTGAATCCTTGCAAACTGAAAGTAGATTTTGTTATGTGATCAATAGAATCAGACTAAATAATGCACTAAGCATTTAATAAATGAGAAATGCAATAAGAAAACAGTCACTAAATATACTTTGTTTTCTCCATCCCACTTTACATATAGAATCCCAATGTGTTGAACAGTAATGAATTCCAAGAAAGTAACCATACCATCAAACTCAACAATCAAACTTGTGCAATTTAACATCGAATCGTAAAAGAGAATTCTAAAATAAGATTACAAATTTCTACTTACTCACACTCTCACACTTATGCATTGATCAAACAGAAACTCAGAAAATCCTAAGATGCATGGGGTAATGAACTAGGTGGTGGGCCCAAACCACCCAGCCTGTTGCCCTTGTAAAGGTTAAATCACAATCCTAGAAGATTCAAAAGAACAATAGACATGAATAGAATGTCATCTTGTATTATTTTTGAAGTCATGTTACATAGACATTGAACAATGTAGAGCTTGGCTCCAGTGGCCCCTCCAGGGATCATCTCACTGGGCACACAGTCTCCTCCCTTTCTTGCGTAAAAAAATCATCCTCTGTCTATCAAAATACAATCTTAAAGTCCAATCTTAATCCCCTATATAGTACAAGTTCTCCCTATTTATAATAATAATTTCTCCTAGTTACACGAATCGTAGGTTAATTAGCGCAAACAATTTTAGAGTTTGTAAGTCGATTTCTGGACAAAAATAAGGAATTTGATTATTTCACTGGATTCACATTGATCTAATGTTCCATATAAACACAGTGAGCGGTGCTGAGTCATGAAATCTTCGTCATAACATCCATGGGAATATCACGTTGTTAATAAACCTTGTGACTTCTAGAAAGTAGTTTGACTGCATGTTTTGACCTGCACTGGGCGCAACTAGGGGAACACAACACCATCTTGGGCCTCTGCTCCTCAAAACCCATATGCTCATTTCCTATCATGACATTTGGATGTATGAAAATCATGGAGATGAGAACATGATTTGTATGGGACGAACAGGAACTAAACTGGTGGAACAAGAACTATACTCCTGCCATAAGGATAACATGTTATTAGTGATATTTTCACACAAATACCTTCAAATCATTAAAAAAAAAAGAATTCATAGAATAATAACATGTTACCTCTTAATGCCTCTATAATAGTCTAGCAATGTATAGAAAAGGATAATAATAACTACAAAAACCTGGTGAAGGCATAAGAGATCCTTAGCAAAAACTGTGAAAATCTAGACAAAATGGAGGCTCAACAGTAACATACCAAAATCATCATGACGACATAAAATGAATAATAACCACCATGATGCATGTATAATGAACACATTGACATCTAACATGCATGCATGACAAACACATTCCACCCATCGAGTCCAAGTGTTTGAACCTGGAAGCTCTGATAACACTATGTAACATGCTCCTCCCACACTTACCCAAGTTCACTGGTCCACCATGATAAATATGTGAAAAAGAGTTACTATGGGGTGACTCAAGATATTAGGTAATGTTAAGGAAGTTGAATCGAGGGGCTAAAACCTTGTTGATCTTCCTCAGAAGATGCAAGACTTTTGGGAGCCAAACAACTGCTCTAGGTGCCCAAACCTTGAGCTAACTTGATTTTTCACTAACCTGGACTCTTAGTCACTTGCATAACAAGGCAAGGCAGTGAATGTAAGCCCGGAGTCACATGGATAACCCTGCCTCCTGTTGGTATTCAGATATGAATTATGGAATTCACCCTTCCCCACATTAATTCACAACCCAGGGCTCACTAATTGTTTAAGGCTATCGTGCAAAGTCTATGTAGGCCACATGTTCCCTACCCAGTATTAAGTAGTCAATCAAGTATATTAATTGAATAAAAACAAGAAAAGAATAATAACATCAAGAAAATAAAAGTAACAGGAAATCAGAGTAACAACAATCTAAATTCACAATAATGCAGTCAATAAATCATTACAACAATAAAGCAAAGCGAATACAACCAACATAAATCTACACACACAACTAATCCAACGACACCTAATGAGGAGAGTGGGCCTGACTCTCTAATCAGGGCTATGGAAAAAGCTCGAAGATTATTTGGTGTTCAGGAAATCAGAATTGCATTAATCAAAAGGAAATATAGTAAAGTGTTGTTACACTTCTCGGATTTGTTAGAGCCTAAATCTGCCTTAGGCTGAAGGAAAGAAAAATTCAGGGTAACCACAAACCACGCTCAGTCTGGTAGCTAGCCCTACCAGAACAGGAGAGGGCTCTCTCCGAGTCACGCTCAGTGAGAGAAAATCAATGGGGCTAGAGATGACCGAAATAGGAAACTAATTCTAGGCTAGTAAATAGATATGAAAGAGGTATTTTGATGAATGACTGAGTTTTTCTGGGCTGTATGGAGACAAAGGACAGCATGAGCTGAGAAATTAAATCAAAGACACAGATTGTTTCTTGAGGCATGATAGGCAGTAAGTTTCGCAATCAAATTTGAATAATATGGAGTGGAAAGACTGTATGAGAAGATGAAAAGGGCATAGGTGATGAATCCTTTTCAGACAGAAGAGGAACACAGAACATGAATGCTTTCCCAAGGCCGAGCAACTAACTGGATTCTGCCTCTCATACTTAAAAAAACATTCAACTGGAAATGAAATATGAATGAACTGCAAAACATTACAAGTTACATATGAAACAGAAAGAAGAAAAAAATTGCTAAACTCACACCACATGAGTCTCCTGAATCAGAGCTATATCATTTCATTAAAATCTCTGCCAAAATTGTACAATGCAAGTGTTGGGTTTTTCCTCCACACCGCTCCCAGAAATTCCAACCAAATCCTTACCAAATGACTCTCAATACAATAAATAAGTTTTGGTATGAAAAAGTTGATCAACCCAGGAAATGAAAAGATAACCATCAATAGTTACATTCAGCTACTATGATGACCAATTAAAACAAAGTAAACCTGAGCGTAGATCTTTTGGGTGACTGCTCGCCTTCCTTTTGCCACTTGGATAGAAGCCAAACTTTCATGAAAATGTTTTTTAAACTTTGCCTTTGAAGCTGGGAAAAATGTATTTTAAATTAATGGGCCCACTTGGAGAAAATTGCAAATTGAAATTACGCGGAGCGGAAGTGATTTTGGCCTTTGGGGCTCTGTGCGCCGCGCCAATAACTGTATGCGTCACGCTACTTTGGATCTAATTTTGAGGCCCTCCTGAATTCCAAATTGAGCCCAAGTGAGCTTGTTGGAAAGCCCTACTTGTCTACCTTCCAACCCAAGTGGAATTTCTGAATTTGGTGCCCCTTTTCCCCTCTAAAACCTCAATCTCCGAGGACTGCTTCCTGTGTGTCAAAATAGGGGCAGTGAGGTCATTGTTTGAGTGTTTTTTTACCTCTGGAGGACCCAAAACGTGCCCAAAATTCTTGGCCATGCACCAGTAGTCATGATTTCTCATGAAAAATCCAAAAATATAAACTTTTTTCCATTTGGAGTTCCCTATAAAAAGCATGTGCCAGGTGGCGCGACGCATAGGGAGGAAAACCCTGTTTTTTAGTGCAAAAAATTTCAAAATGCAAAAAAAGCCCCAAATTTCTTGCAATTTGGGCTGGAGCTTCTTCATCAAGAGCTATGGTGGGCCAAGGATTGCCTCGGCCAATATCTAGAGTCGATCATGCTCTTTTTGCCTCTTTTGCTTCCTTATTGCCTTCTTCATTTTTGCCTTTAAATTCCTTATTCGTGCCTGGCAAACATGATTGCATGCCCAATAATGGTTTGTCATGTGCCTAAGCATGTACTTGTCTTTGTTTACTTTCGCCAACAACTCCTCTAAGTGGATGTTGATCATCTCGAGCCAACTCTCTCGATCAGCCTCTATCTCCTGCTGAATGGGTGTCCTCTCATTTAGGCTTCGTTGGGCAGCCTGCTGGTCTTCACGAATGTTTTGCCACCTCTATGAGGCCTCTTGCGCACATGTACCTCTGTTGGCAAATCACTGTGTGTCTCTTCTTCATGATCATATGATGGATCAGATGTCATGTCTGCTGGTGGACAAACTGTCTTGGACAAATAGGTGTTGATATGTCACACTGTCCTGTAATGCCTTTGATGATGTGCTTGACCTTTGTCACCAAGAGAAAATAATCACATGAGGGACACTAAGGGGAGGAAAAAAATAGTGAGGGATTAGGGACTATTGGGAGAGATTTTTTTGGGAAATATAGGAGGGTTTGCGGGGTTTTATGTGTGGGATAGGGTTTAGGGTTTCACCTTTGAAAGTTTTGGGAAAGGGAATGTAGGATAGGGGTTTAGTAACTTTAGGGGATGGGGAACAATGGAGTAAAGGAACAAAGGGAATTAAGGACAAGATAAATAATGGAAAAGAGTAACCTTGGTGGCGAACAAGTTTTGAAACCCTAGGCAACAGTTTACATGTGAGGAATTCAAAATGAAAGGGTTGAATTTTTGTTTCAATCATTAACATCCATAAACCACCATACCCTAGCACAAACTTGGATGAAACAAATAAATGGAGGCTCTACCTACTTGTGGAATGAAGAATTTTCAATTTGGAGGAAGATTTCAATGAATTTCAGGCCTTTTAGCCCAGTGCGCCATGCCTCCCTAGTGCGCCACGCCAGTGTAAATTTACACTGGAAAATTTCTCCCAGTGCGCCATTCCTCTTTCCATGCAACTTTTGGAAGCCTTCCCGATGTCCAAATTGGGTGGAGGATAGCTCATTGGAAATCTCTTTGAGTCTTCTTTCCAACCCAACTAGAATTGTTCAATTTGGAGTTCATTTTCCCTATCAAAAATCAAATCTCCAAAGACTAGTAAAAATGTGCCCAATGAGGCTGCCTCAAGGAAGAGTGTTGTTGCAGTCAACTTGTGAAGGTGTTCCTCAGCTCCAAATTTAGCTCATGATAGCACATTGGAAATCTATTTGTGTCTAGTTATCATTTTACTCATCAAGCAAGTCATTTTGCTAACCTAGCTAGGAGAAAACTTGATTTTCCCAAGGTCACTCTAGAGGTGCATCAATTCTCTTGAGGCAATTGTATTTTTGACATTTCTCTAAAACCATGACACCTGTGTAAAACGTGAAGGAGGTTTCTCTTTGTTGGCCTATTGTGGACAAAAACCTCTCACAGGTTTCCAAAATTCATCTTTTCTTGCTCAGAAACATCATTTGAGTGAATTATTGAAGCTTCCTCTGGCCTGCAAGTATTATTGAAGCACTTTGAGAACAACAATTTGTAAACCCTAGACCGACTAACTCTTTGCTGACCAAGAGATTAGAACAGAACTTTAAATGACCTTTAAAATGATTTGACAAATAGACCTAAACTAGCAAGATAAGGCATGAGGGAAAATGACTGACAAGACCCTTCCGTCAGATTATGGCATGCCCCTAGCGGAATGCAGCTGAGTGAATGGAACGAGACTCCTAAATAAAATGCAGAAAGAGTTTTGATCTCTGACAGAGGACTGACAAGACCAACTCTAACATTGGCTCCAATAGGTATGGTAGCTCCAACTCCTTGGAGGTGCCAAGAATTGCAGATCTTTGGGAGAGCAGACAGCGCCTTCGTCCATTGGGCTATGGAGTCAAAACACGAAAACTGACATTATGCAGACAGACTCTGACTGAAGACTCAAACTGAAAACCATAATAAAACTAGACATGACTAAATCCTAACTAACAAACTGGAAAGATGATCATATTTGAGCTTATTCAGCAAACCTACCCTAATTACTCTTTCAACCACCTGGTCAAGTGAGATGGAATAGCCAATGCAACCAGGTAAACATTATGGCTGATATTTGATTTCTTCCCAAATGCTTTCTGATGCACAGAAAAAGGGAAGAATCGGAAGGCAACTCCCATGGAAACTTGGAATCAAGTTCACTGCTGACAAACTTGCAAAGCATGAATTGGCTGGATGACTTCAAGAATATTGCAAAAAGATCTTCATAAGCATCGCCATTGATTTCCATTAACACATTACTTCTCTGGTCCAAGTAATCTTCACAGCTGGATATTAAACTTTTCCTCACATCTGCACTGTCTTTCTTTGATGATTGCAGCAAGCGGTCAAAAGGATCCTGAATTTCATGAAGAACCAAACTCTGTTGTTGATTCCAAACAGAACCAAAGCCTCCTTTATTGATCTCCTCATATGACTACAAACTTTGGTATGGGCTACGAAATGAACAATCTATTAAACAAGACAATGAAGGTGACCCTTGAAACATATGATTATCAACATTCTCTTTTGTCGCATGGTTAGCTGATGAAGAAGAATTTTTACAGCAAACAAAATCTAACACATGAGAAAAAGGATCATCAAAAACTTGAGGAGACTGCTGCGATGTATCTATTGAAACTGTATGACATCCTATTGGCTGTTCATCTTTTTCTTTAGAGATATTACGAAGATTCTACCTTATAAACTGAAATGCTTCGTAACAATAGGGTACAGAATGCTCTTGCATCATTAAATCATGTATTTCGGCTACCTCACCTTCATTTGTAATATGACCTTGAATTGTGTTTGGTGGCTGCAAATGTTGTTCTGTATCCAAAATGATTTCATCACTCATTTCAGGGGAAGATTTCTTATTAACGACCTGCTCAAAAATTTCGCCATCTGTCTCATCCTCAACATTAAAACTGAGAGATTGTTGATTTCCTATAAGCTTTTCATTTGAAGATTTACTATGCAATTTACCCCGCAAAAACTGAAATGATTCAAAACAAAAAGGTAAGGAATCTTCTTGTATCGTTTGATCATATATGCTAGCTTCTATGTCTTCATGTGCAACTTGACTATTAATGGCATTTAGGGGCTAGAACTCTGAATATAAGAAGTCTGGAACAAAGTTTTCATCGCCCTCAAGAGGATCCAAATCAAGATTTGTCGATAGCTGATGTCTGATTGCATGGAAATTATCTCTGATGAACTGACATGAATCAAAGCAAAAAGGCAAAAATCCTTCACTTACTTCAAAATCTGCTATACTTTCCTCATCGTTTCCATAGCTGATATGCATCGGTTGATCACTGTACTCGAGCTGCTATAAGCGAACTTCCTCATCCCACAAACTAGTTGTTGATTTGTCTGCAAGATTAGCTTCTGTTTGGAGAGCATAATCATCATCATCATACTGATCAAACTGAGGCAAATCGTCAGTATAAAACACGTCGTCAAGCATACATGTCATATCAACAGGTCTTTCTTCTCCAAGATGATTTACAAAACAATCCTTATGACTACTGAGATAAGAAACAAAATGTTTTGGATCAGCCACTTCTTCAAGAATGTCATTTTCATCTTTTGCAGTAATTTTCCTCACCATCTCTTCTACTGCACTCACCAAAATGTCAAGCGTTTCCTCTGAAGGTGTAGTTTTCTTTGGATCCATGTTTTTCATCTCTTCTTCTTTCGACCTTGCCCTTCTGATCAGCAAATGAGCCTCTACATTTATTGCATTGTTTTGCATCTCTTCAAGTGTTGCGACATTGTTTTCTCTCAGCTGAAACTCCATTTCCAGATCAAAGGCACCCGAGTAGTGCAAGAGAGCAGATCCAGGAGGGGGCTTTATATCAACCGGCATTGAATAATAAACTTGATTAAATCTGGCTGAAAATTGTTGTACTGTCTCCCCTGGCAGTCTTTTTAGCTGATTATACTCTTCTCGATAAGGAAAAGGTTATGTCCGATCCTCCACCTGTCAAGAAATTTTTTGATGAACTACTGTAAATCTGTGATGCTCGCATTAGGTAGGGATTTGAACCAACTCTTGACTTTTCCTTGCGAAGAAAGAGCAAAAATCCTTATACTGACATCTTCTTCATCAATTTCGAAAAGGTCTAGAAAAGTCTCAACATTCTGCACATGTTGCTCAGCATTGACATTCTTACATTCACCGTCAAATCTTGGCAAGTATAGATCATAGTTTTTGGGGAAAGCGTGAAGAACAGAAGGTAAAACAAGAGGTTTATACCTATCTGGGATTATAACAACTGTAGGAATATATACAAGAGCTATGGGATCGGTTTTGTTTTCTTTAGGCTCATCACTTTGCAGAGAATCATCATATGATGTAGGAAAAGTAAGGAGGCTAGGATCAAAGGGAAACTTAGTATTTACACTTTTTGAACGGGTTGATTGAAGATTTTGATCACCTTTATCATACAACAAGTTCTGAAAAACTTTCAGGACAACTTCAAGAACAACAAAGAAGTAAATCACAAGAAAGCAGAGTAGGTCCTGAATATGGATACCCGAACTTTGTGTAAGATCCTTCCATTTTCACAGAGAAAGAGTTAGTCCTCCAGTGGAGTCACCATGAAGCACTGGTTGCTGGTTTCTTCAGTGAATGGAGTCGCTAGGTGAATGATTTCAACCATCTTCTGTCTGATCGTTGTCCACCATCAACCATCAGATCTGAACTTGAGACATGCCTTGGGGCAAGACAATCTACAAGCAAACCATTTTGTTCCCCAGTGAAGTTGCCACTATGTTAGAGCCTAAATCTTCCTTAGGCTGAAGGACAGCAAAATTCAGGGTAACCACAAACCACGCTCAGTCTGGTAGCTAGGCCTACCAGAATAGGAGAGGGCTCTCTTCGGGTCACGCTCAGTGAGAGAAAATCAATGGGGCTAGAGATGACCGAAATAGGAAACTTATTTTAGGCTAGTAAACATATATGAAAGAGGTATTTTGATGAATGACTGAGTTTTTCTGGGCTGTATGGGGACAAAGAACAGCATGAGCTGAGAAATTAAATCAAAGACACAGATTGTTTCTTGAGGCATGATAGGCAGTAATTTTAGCAATCAAATTTGAATAATATGGAGTGGAAATACTGTACGAGAAGCTGAAAAGGGCATAGGTGATGAATCCTTTTCAGACAGAAGAGGAACACAGAACATGAATGCTTTCCCAAGGCCGAGCAACTAACTGGATTCTGCCTCTCATACTTAAAAAAGCATTCAACTGGAAATGAAATATGAATGAACTGCAAAACATTACAAGTTACATATGAAACAGAAAGAAGAAACAAATTGCTAAACTCACACCACATGACTGTCCTAAATCAGAGCTATATCATTTCATTAAAATCTCTGCCAAAACTGTACAACGCAAGTGCTGGGTTTTTCCTCCACACTGCTCCCAGAAATTCCAACCAAACCCTTACCAAATGACTCTCAATACAATAAATAAGTTTTGCTATGAGAAAGTCGATCAGCCCAGGAAATGAAAAGCTAAAAATCAGAAGTTACATTCAGTTACTATGATGACCAATTAAAACAAAGTAAACCTGAGCGCAGATCTTTTGGGTGACTGCTCGCCTTCCTTTTGCCACTTGGATAGAAGCCAACCTTTCATGAAAATGTTTTTTAAACTTTTCCTTTGATGCTGGGAAAAATTTATTTTAAATGAATGGGCCCACTTGGAGAAAATTGCAAATCGAAATTTCGTAGAGCGGAAGTGATTTTGGCCTTTGGGGCTCTATGCGCCGCGCCAAAAAATGTATGCATTGCGCCACTTTGGAGCTAATTTTGAGGCACTTCCTGAAGTCCAAATTGAGCCCAAGTGAGCGTTTTGGAAATCCCTACCTATCTACTTTCTAACCCAAGTGGAATTTCTGAACTTGGTGCCCATTTGCCCCTCCAAACCCTCAATCTCCCAGGACTGCTTCATGTGTGTCAAAATAGGGGCAGTGAGGTCATTGTTTGAGTGTTTTTGACCTCCGGAGGACTCAAAACTTGCCCAAACTTCTTGGCCATGCACCAGTAGTCATGATTTTTCATGAAAAATCCAAAAATATAAACTTTTTTCCATTTGGAGCTCCATAGAAAAAGCGCGCTCCAGGTGGCGTGGCGCACAAGGAGGAAAACCCTGTTTTTAGTGCAAAAAATTTCAAAATGCAAAAAATGCCCCAAATTTCTTGCAATTTGGGCTGGAGCTTCTTCATCAAGACCTATGGTGGGCCAAGGATTTCCTCAGCCAATATCCGGAGTCGATCATGCTCTTTTTGCCTCTTTTGCTTCCTTATTGCCTTCTTTAGTTTTGCCTTTAAATTCCTTATTCGTGCCTGGCAAACATGATTGCATGCCCAATAATGGTTTTTCATGTGCCTGAGAATGTACTTGTCTTTGTTTGCTTTCAACAATAGCTCCTCTAAGTGGATGTTGATCCTCTCGAGCCAATTCTCTCGATCAGCCTCTATCTCCTGCTGAATGGGTGTCCTCTCATTTAGGCTTTGTTGGGCAGCCTGCTAGTCTTCATGGATGTTTTTCCACCTCTATGAGGCCTCCTAGGCACATGTACCTCTATTGGTGAATCACTATGTGTCTCTTCTTCATGATCATATGACGGATCAGATGTCATGTCTGCTGGTGGACAAACTGTCTTGGACAAATAGGTGTTGATATGTCACACTGTCTTGTAATGCCTTTGATGATGTGCTTGACCTTTGTCACCAAGAGAAAATAATCACATGAGGGACACTAAGGGGAGGGAAATATAGTGATGGATTAGGGACTATTGGGAGAGATTTGTTTGGGAAATATAGGAGGGTTTGAGGGGTTTTATGTGTGGGATAGGGTTTAGGGTTTCACCTTTGAAAGTTTTGGGAAAGGGAATGTAGGATAGGGGTTTAGTAACTTTAGGGGATGGGGAACAATGGAGTCAAGGAACAAAGGGAATTAAGGACAAGAGAAATAATGGAAAAGAGTAACCTTGGTGGCGAACAAGTTTTGAAACCCTAGGCAGCAGTTTACATGTGAGGAATTCAAAATGAAAGGGTTGAATTTTTGTTTCAATCATTAGAATCCATAAACCACCATACCCTAGCACAAACTTGGATGAAACACATAAATAGAGGCTCTACCTACTTGTGGAATGAATAATTTGAAATTTGGAGGAAGATTTCAATGAATTTCAGGCCTTTTAGCCCAGTGCGCCACGCCTCCCTAGTGCACCGCGCCAGTATAAATTTACACTGGAAAATTTCTGCCAGTGCCCCGCACCTTCCCAGTGCACCGCGCCTTTTTCCATGCGACTTGTGGAAGCCTTCCCATTGTCAAAATTGGGTGTAGGATAGCTGGTTGGAAATGTCTTTGAGTCTACTTTCCAACCCAACCATAATTTTTCAATTTGGAGTTCATTTGCCCTGTCAAAACTCAAATCTCCCAAGACTGGTCAAAATGTGCCCAATGAGGCTACCTCAAGGCAGAGTGTTGTTGCAGGTAACGTTGGAAGGTGTTCCTCAACTCTAAATTTAGTGCATGATAGCTCATTGGAAATATATTTGTGTCTAGTTAGAATTTTACTCATCAAACAAGTCATTTGGCTAACCAAGCTAGGAGAAAACTTGATTTTCCCAAGGTCACTTTAGAGGTGCATCAATTCTCTCGAGGCCGTTGTATTTTTGACATTTATCTAAAAACATGACACCTGTGTAAAAAGTGAAGGAGGTTTTTCTTCGTTGGCCTATTTTGGACAAAAACCTCTCACATTTTTCCAAAATGCATCTTTTCTTGCTCAAAAACATCATTTGAGTGAATTATTGAACCTTCCTCTAGCCTGCAAGTATTATTGAAGCACTTTGAGAACAACAATTTGCAAACCCTAGGCCTACTAACTCTTTGCTGACCAAGAGATTAGAATAGAACTGTAAATGACCTTTAAAATAATTTGAGAAACAGACCTAAACCAGCAGGATAACGCATGAGGGGAAATGACTGACAAGACCCTTCTGTCAGATTACAGCATGCCCCTAACGAAATGCAGCTAAGGGAATGGAGCAAGACTCCTAAAAATGAAATGCAGAAAGAGTTTTGATCTCTGACGGAGGACTGACAAGACCGACTCTAACAGGATCCAGTGTCCACATTTCTTCCTCCTTAACCATTACTTATACATTGAATTATTACAAAAATAGTACTAACAAACTGAAAGATTTTGCATCCCTGTCTTCCAGTAAATATGCAAAAATCGTTAAGTCAGAAACAGAATGAAAAAGATAGCAATAATATTAATCCATCAGCTTCTCGTTAGTTAAACATCGTTGCAGTACCTATCCCAGAATAGTGCTACCAGCTCATCAACACTCGTGCATTGATTTGTAGCATACTGGTCATCATTATCTCTATTTTGCAAGAAATCTTTAATTATCAAGTCGAATAGGAAACCCTCCCCTCAGGACTATGTTTCATTAATTAATATTAAAAAATACATGCCAATTTATCATACCTTCATTGTTGAGATATGAATTGACCTTGCAAAAAGCTATGAAATGGGTAAGGTGAAGTGGATAAAAACAGGTAAAAAAAGGAAAATCTACTGACCAACATATCCCCCCAACTATCTTATCTGCATAGCCTCATGTGGCTCATTTCCTTTGAGGGTCTGGATTAGACCCACTATGACTTAAATGGAGTTGTGCAAGATCATACCATGTGGCTATATCTATCTCAGGAGGTTTAAGTCCATCAAAGCGAAGGGTATCCTTCCACCAATCCTCTTTTACCACATAATTCAGTGTGTATTCCTCAGAAGGAATCCAAAAATGATGGGGAATTGAAATCTTAGCCCTATCCACCAGAACCCATAGTGTTGTATGCATGCGATATAATGTGGAATTCTCTTCAAAGCCCTGACAAAATCAGGGTCCCCAAAAGGTTCTTTCACATGAACTACTGATGATGACAACATATAGTGCTTCTGAAAAACGTCTTGGGCTTCCTCCTAACAAGTACAAAAGATTTTCCTCATACACATGTCAACACACCACTTCTGGTTTTTCAACATCTGGTTCTTTCATCCTTCCAGTTGCAGAATTTTTTTTTTTCTATTATAAATATCCACACATTGACAATGTTCCATTCTAATCACAAGTGACCGATTTGCTTGATTTTATTTGAATGTGTCGAAGGAATTTTTCCACTTGACCTTATTAATCATGAAGGATGTGAATGCTATCAGTTGACTGTCTCCCACATACAATACTAGATTGAATGATTGATCATTCTATAGGATGTAATTATGCATATAAATTTCACACATCAAATGTTGGTTTAATTGGTTGTGGATCTCAAAATCCTCAGGAACTGCATGGAGTCTTTCATATCATGGCTTATCTCATCTTGGGTACTCTCTAGGAAGAAGAAAATGTATTTTTCATGGAGGAATAGGGCATAGAAATGAGCAAAAGGTCTACATGTGATCCGAATTGGATCCTTAAACATTTCTCATGACTATTTCAAAATTATGTCAGATCAAATCTCATGAATAACAAGGATCAGAAATGACCTCTAGACAATGGAAATTGTGGCCTGCATGGAACAACGAGGACCCTCGGTCAAAGTGCACTAACCGTTGGCCCATGGAGACCGTGCATGGATGCAAATTGGCAATCGGAAGCCCAGATTCAAAAAGCAGAGGTAGTTTCTGATACGCAATTAGCGCAAAGTGCTAATCGCGTATCGCAGGACAAAACCCTCAGAGAAGGAAAGCCCCAAGTGATTGGTCATTAGGGAAAACAGGAAAACATGTGAAAAACGCTAGAATATGGGTCTCGTGCCCAAAATTGACAGGATGTCACGTGCACTTCAAGCAGTAAGTGGGTTTGGCCGAGTTCAGTGCGATGCCATACACTGGGCGACGCGTGTCCAGCGAATGAGAGAGAAAACCACTTACATCACGTGAGTAATGGTCAAGCAACTTACCCGCATGATATAAATAGAGACCGTAGGATTTGGAGGCTCCAGATCAACAACAGAGAATTAACTTGATGGATGACTAGATTCGAAGGGAAAATAGACTGAGGCACATAAAGGTTTGAGGTCCGGCATATTGATGAGCTGGCAGAAGGATCAGTTTCGTAGGCAAATCCTAAAGTAATGGAAATAACGATCTTTCAAAAGAAAACTGACATGCAGTCCATAAGGTGACATGTGGCCACCTCTTTGTGCAGCGTTACACAGCGCTGACGATGCAGAGCAGGGGAATTCCAGCAGACAGAGGCAGGCAATCCAGAGAGTCGGGAAGCAAAAACAAACAGTCAGGGAGCAGATTGGCTTTAAGCCATGAACATATAAAGAGTAGGGGGAAACATAAGTACCACCCTAATGATCATCATCTATTAAGTGAGACTCAAATTGAGCTCCTTATTGTAAAATCTTTGCTTTAAGACACAATAAAAAAGGTCACAACTAAAGGCTGGACAAGGAGACGTCCATGATCTACTGTGTCAAGGAAAACATATCGTCTTTTTCCGCTTCCAATAACTAGACCTTCCCCCACAACTCCTCAGAATTATTCTATAGATTCACCTACTTCTACATGGAATTCTCCACCTGGGTGATATGACCAACCACCACTCTCGTTTCCTACTCCCGTATTTCCTTCACTCCTCTCTGATGAGCTTTTATAGGAATAGACCCATGCTGAAGGCTGGATGAAATAGCCTTCCATTTTTGAATCTATGTTGTCAACAGGAATTAGCGAGCCTCTACCAAATGGAGAAGTGATTCGGTCTACATGGATGTCGAGGTCATCTCCCTGTATTCTATTTGCACTACTGCCAAAGATGTTCTATCAATTATGGGAGTTATCGCAGCTTGACCGACGTTCCTTTTTCACTTTCTTCTGTTTCTCCACAACTATATCATCTGTTTTCTCAATTTAGTAATTTCCATTTTTCATTGAATTTTTCTCTAGGCAGTAATCGATACCAGTTTTGGATGGGGTCTTTCTTTTTCATTCGTTTCTCAGTAAATTATTGTTTTATAATGACCTCCTTTACTCGTCTTGTGGCTGATGTTGGGTTTGGTGGATTAACATCAACAAACTTGTAGGTTAGTTCCTACTTTAGTATCACTTCGTCCACTCATTCAACTATCGATATCCATGAAGCAACTCTAGCACCTCCTACTACAGGTCCCAATGTCACCAAATTTCTTTCTAGTCACTCAGGAGCTAGTATTGGTCCCTGAAAGGTGGTACCATTAACGTCTCCTTCCTGCAATTGTTCTGAGGCCCTGATTTCTTCTCCTACTTGCTCAGGAATTGATATTGGTCCTTGTAGGTCAGAATCATTGACCGCGTCTCTTTCCATCTGCTCAGTAGCTGACACTGGAACTTGTAGAATGGTATAACCAGTAACCCTCTCTTCTATCCATTTTTCAGTTGACACTGGTTCTTCTGGATCAGTGTCACCTGCAACATCCCCTTCCATTTTCTCGGAATTTGACACTGGTTCTTATCGTACAGTGTCAAGAGTAGCTTCCTCCTCCATTGGTTCGAAATTTGACACTGGTTCTTGTGGGTTAGTGTCAAGAGTGACTTCTTCCTCCATTGGTTCGATAGTTGACATTGGTTCTTGTGGGGCAATGTCAAGAGTGAATTCTTTCTCCACTTTTCAAACAGTTGACACTGATTATTGTGGTACAGTGAGAATAGTGGCTCCTTCCTCATTTTGTCCAACAATTGACACTAGTTCTTGTGGGGCAGTGACAACAGTGGATCCTTCCTTTGTAATTACTCCAATAAATCTCAATTTTGGAGGAAAAATCATTTATTTTATTACGCAGGTAGGAGAACGGAATTTCCTTTCCCCCCTTGGCAGGGAAGCAGGGAGTGGAGAATGAGAAGTAACATCTTCAATTCCCACCCTACTAATTCCTTCTACCTCAATTTCCCCATCTTCTCCCCTATCCCCCGCATCATCTGACTGGTTTTACGTCTCTTCTTCCCTTTCTTTCTTTTCTCCCTCATATTATTGATCCGTTACTTCCTCCATATGGTCAACAATTGACATTGATTCTTGTGGTGCAATGCCAATAGTGAATTCCTCTTCTTCCAACAATTCTTCTTCAACCCTTACTGGCATCATAGCTGCAACCTGTTCTTCTACTAGCTCAACTAATTTTTGCCAAGTCATAGGAGTTTGTGACAAGGAATGCATCACTAACAATATGACGAGTCCATGATTTGTGAGGGATGCTAATTTTGGGCACAACAGGTGTGCAAACTATGCCATTAATTGAATATTGTTCCAAAGAAAGAACAAAATATATAAAGGATGAACTTAATAAATCAGAGACATGCCAAAAGATTAAAATGATACTTAAACATTGAAGATATGCAACCTTCATGGGTAATGTACCACATTACAAAGTATGCAACCTCGGCCCATGGATGTGGCAATGATTTTTGATCATATCCTTACCCCTTATGTGCCACATTTTCTCCTGCCTGCAGATATAACTCCGGAAATTCTAGCATGGATTTTCTCCTGGTGAACCACTTTTGTCCTCCTTGCAGCAATGCATTAACAGTCAAAATAAATTCTTCTATCACCTAAATTTCTAGTCTGCAGACTCTAGAATGATTCCCTTCCAAATTCAATGCGAACTCAATTTTCATGCCTTCGTCAAACCCCTACAACCTTTCAAAATAGATATGCCATCCTGTGTCCTGAAAAATCTTCCATACATGTGCTTGACACTGAACCTGCACTATTTTTTTGGCTCTTGTCTAATGGCTTGGTCGCCCATTCTATCTGTTGTTCTGTAGCAGCACTCCGAGTAGCAGCAAGTCATTGAGGGGGTTGTTAGCCGATAACGTTTGCAGTAACAGGGATGACTGTAAATCCAGGTGAATGTTATGGTAGGATTGATGGTAAATTTATTATATTTAGGGTAATTACTCCAAGGCATTGGAAAAGATCACAAATTAATGTAGGCCTTCATATTCGCACAAAATGTCATTTCCGATGCACATGGATATACGTGAAGGGTATGATGGGAATGTGAACAGACTGTGGTAATGATGAGAAATTAAAGCAAGATTTAATAATAATGATGAAATGACATCATTATTATTAAATATGAGATCTTCCCCTCAACTAAGGTATGACCGTCCTCGGACATGATAGGTCATGTCATAAATGAGATACCAATCAAATCCACAGAGTCATTCAGTTATGTACCTAGCGACATAACTTAGCGGAGTGTCGGCGTCGGTGGGGTAACAATATCAGTGGAGTATAAACATAAATGGACTAACAACACCAATGGATTATCAACATTGGTGGAGTAACAACATGAGTATAGTATCAAGATCGGTGGAGTAACAACACTAGTGGATTATCAACATCAGTGAAGTAACAACATGAGTTGAGTCTGCATCAGTGGAGTAATAACACCAGTGGATTATCAACATCGATGAAGTAATAACACCCATTGAGTATCTGCATCGGTGGATTAACAACACTAGTGGAGTATCAACATCAGTGGAGTAACAACACCAATGGAGTAATAGCACCTGTGGAGCATCAACTTTGGTGAAGTAACAACACCAGCAAGAAAAAGAGCACTACTGGTGGAGTAGCAACAAAGTTTTAATTTTATTATTATTGTTATATAATATTATAATATATATATATATATAATATATTATATATATATATATAGATATATTATATATAATATATATATATATATATAATATATATATATATATTATATATTATATATATATATATATATATAATTATATATATATATATATATATATATATATATATTATATATATATATATATATATATATATTATATATATATATATATATCTATATATATATATATATATTCAATGTGTGGTGCATACAAAGTGTTATTTTCACTAATGATTTCAAAACTAGAGTTATCATAAACATGCTTAACAAAGGAGTCCCTAGAGGTCGGGCGATGATATAATCTGAGGTGATGTCCATTTACAAATAAAGGAGTGTGCCTCATCTAGTGTTGTGAGTCTAACAGTCCCATTGTCAAATACTGCATCAACTTCATATGGTCCCATCCACCTAGAGTAGAGATTTCCCTTGAAGTCCTTGAATTGGGACTCACAGGGTAACGCCCAATCACCTTTTTCAAACAATTTTTTCTTGATGAATTTTTCATGCCACTTGGTTCATTGTTGTTGAATTGTAGAAGTATTTTGTACAACTATCAAGTGAATTGCATCTAAATCATTTAATTGTTGCAGCCAATGTTTTTGGGCTGCAGTAAGATCCAAACCTACTTCAAGAGTTGTCTTGAGCGCCTTAATTTTGAATTTCGCCATGTCATTCTATACACCCAAAGTGCTTTAGGAAGTTTTTCAGCCTAGTTTTGGCGATGGTTAGCTACAGTATTTGTGAGGATATTTTCTAGTACCTTATTTTTTCTCTCGACTTGACCATTCCCCTAAGGATGATATGGAGATGTCACCCTATGCTTGATCCCATATTTTGCCCTAAGGGTTGTTATTGAATGTGATGTGAATTGTGCCCCTCCATCTGAGACTATCTATCTAGGAGCTCTGTACCGAGTGAACATTTCTTTGAATAAAAAGTCTAAGACAACCTATTATATGGATTTTGTGGCATCTTTGGCTTCCACCCATTTTGTCACATAATATGTGTAGACAAGAATGTTGACTTTCTAATGAGAAGGATGGTTATATGGCCCAACAAAATTGATAGCCCACTTTTAAAAATGTTGCAGGACTAATTGAGGCTATAGTGACATTTCATTTGACCAATCAGGCTGACCCATTCATTGACAGTTGTCACATCCCTAAACATATTTCATGGCATCGCAAAAAATAGAAGGCCAATAGTATCCCATCTGCAACACCTTATGACCGATTCGCTTATTAGAAAATTCCCTCCACAAGGACCATCATGGGAAGATTTTAGAATATCATAAATCTCATCCTCCCATACATAGTGTCGGATCTACTGATCTGGTCCATTGTAGAAGAGATATCCCTCTATCCATGTATAACAAGAAATTTCCTAGATAATTCTTCGTTGTTCCCTATACGACAAATGGTGAGGTTCCTTTCATATAACAAGACAGTTAGCATCATCTTCATACCAAGGAATGTGAGTAGAATTGAAAAGATATTCTCATCAGGGAAACTATCCTCCATAGGTGTGTCTTCATCATTAGTATTCAGCCTACATAGGAAATCTTCTACCACATTATCTTTTCTTGGTTTATGTACAATAGTAATATCAAATTCTTGTATCAATAACAACCATATTGTAATTTGACTAGGAGTTATCATCTTGTTCATCAGATACCTGATGGTTGAATGGTCTGTGTGCACAATGGTGGGGTACCCTATAATATAATGTCAAAATTTTTTAATAACATATATGACAGCCAAACATTATTTTTCTGTTACCGTATAATTGATTTCAATGGGAGTTAAATTTTTGTTGACATAGTAAATCGCGTATGGTTTCTTGTCCTCCTGTTGTCCCAAGCCTGCCATGTGAGAATCATCTATAGAGATAGGAAATGAGAGTTTCCAATCATGATCTCATAATATCAGAGCTTTACAAACTAGTTTCATGATTTATGAAAAGGCTGCTTCACATGCATCAGTCCACACAAATTATGCATCTTTAGGTAATAATTGGAAAAGTGGAAATGCTATTTTAGAAAATTTCACTATAAAGTGTTGATAATAGCCATCATAACCAATAAAGCTACATATGATCGTTGTTTTATTTTGTGTAGGAAAATTTAAGATTACCTCAACTTACGCAGGATCGACCCGTATACCTACAGCTGAAAGTAAGTGCCCTAGAACTACCCCTTATTCCATCATCATATGACATTTCACTGTACTAAGAGAAAAATGAGTTTGTTTGCATCATTTAAGTACATTTTCTAAATTCTCCATACCTTCTTCGAAATAACCCCCGTATGGAGTGAAGTCATCCATGTCAATTTCAACATTGTCATTACCTAGATTAGAAAATTTCCAATATTGCCCCTTTAAAGGTAGCAGGCACATCACAGAGGCCAAATGGAAGGACTCGGTATGCAAAATTTCCCCAAGGGAAACAAAGAGTAATTATATCCTGATCCTTAGGAACTATCTAGATCTGGTTATTGTTGGAAACACTGAGAGGGGGGGCGGGGGGGTGAATCAATATTCCTTAGTAATTAACACTTTTAACTCTTTTCATACCATTATTTAATCTTCATTTATTATTAATGTTTATATAGTAACAACATTAAACAAAATAACACAATAAGCACAAGAATTTTAGGTGGAGAACCCCCTCCGGGTCAAAAACCATCGAATGTTTTTCTAATAAATTCCTTAATCTTTAGCCCCAAATGAAATGAAAGTTACAACTTCCTAGGATTCTAGAAAAGAACTCTTTCCAGCTCCCATTGGAAGGATGACCCAACGCCTTGGTTTCTTCAGTAGTCAACTGAATGGATGCCCCAACATCCTAGACCAACCTACCACCCTGAAGTGTTCATAGGCTCCAACCTGTAAGAAACTTCATGGACATGCCTAGCACCTCCCTACCACCCTATAATGATCAGAAGTGAGACAATACTATGGACTCTCGTAACAGGGACAATGATCCATGATACAATATGATTTATGATGATTTTCTTTTATTTGACCAAACACCCAATCGCACTATGACTTATAACCCAACCATGAAATCATCCCAACATTGACTCATATACCTCCCAATAATGCCTCTTTGGCTCTAGGAAGATTGACTCTTTTACAATAATGACTCTTTCAATGATGGCTCTTTTACAAGTTTACAATAATGACTATTTTATAGCACTGACATTTTGACAAGACCTGACACTTGACTCAATATTGCTTCTTAGATCACTTACAGCTGTTGAAGTATTGTTTTTCTTGCTTCAAGTAATGGTACTTTTTCATTTCATGTCCTTCTAGTATGTGTCTGAGTTGTTCTAAAGTGTCATCCTTCTTGCACATGCATTAACAAGAAAGACCCAAACTACAAAACCATATGTTAGAGATGATAATCAAAATTCAATTTGAAACACTAATCATACATACCTCGCTATAGTAGACTTACCCTTGACTGGTGATGTGTGGTCCTTACTGCAGTGATCCTTAAATGCATACTTTTTCTTGCCCTCTAGGAGCTCGATATTGAATCTGTTGTATATATGTCTTTTTTAATATGCAAGGTCTGAAATTTTGTCCTGTGGTAGCCCTTTGATTCCTCTTTATATCCCAGGTTTGATTAAGATTGGATTCTTCAAAAAAGAGTTATGCCCAATCTCCCACGATGACCTGATTATAGATGATTCAATAGATCAAACTTGTACGAAGTTCCATGTGTTTGTTTCGACCTTCGGCCCTAAAACCGATACCCGCCAAACTACAGTCTGTCCTCTTTCTATCACTATTTACAAAATTTGAATCTAATTCTTAGAGAGAAATTTATGATGATTTTTGTGAGGTCACCTGTTCAATATGGAATTCGGGAGCCTTCACAAACCCTAACTTACTCAGATCATATATCCTAAAATATAGCGAAAAAAGATCTAAAATTTGGTCAAGAGGTTCATCATGATTTTGGATCAAATGGGTTTTAATTTCAGCTTCTGAAGCTTCGTAGAAAAAAGGATATAACAAAAATTCATCGATGACTTGTTTGAAGCACTGAAATCCTAGAATCCAAGGCTCTAAACTTACTTCAAAACAGACCTTCAAACTTGATCATAACTTTGTACCCTAACCAAACCTCAATGAAAACTTAAACTCTCAGAAATAGATCCTAAGTTAGAATCTCATGAGGGCCTAAAAATTACATAGGTCTTCTCACAAGATAGTTTGTTGAAAAGTGCTTTAATGAGGAGGATATGAGGGTCACAGTTTATAGAAATGACTTGAGTTTAGAGGGGCTTCAACAAGTGAGAGTTGGAGGGATTTTAGGAGCTTAAACCATTATCAATTATTGACTATTCAATTACCATAACCAATAATGAGTTCCATTCCACAACCCCATGGGGTTTTAGCCCACTAACTGGGGTTACTAACTTCAAACACAAATATCTCTCAAACCATGAATCATTATGTGGCGTACCATATATCAATGGAAACATCGCAACACATAGAATCCATCTACAATATATTTGAATTAGAATAGGATGATTTGTCAAGTCAAAATTCACATGAAAGATCGGGGTATGTTGGCTTGAGGGGTCCTGACCCAGGTTCAAAGTTAGTTGTGCCAACCAACAAAACCCTAACTACTAGCCCTTTTGGCAACAACCCACGTAGCCTAGGCTATAGTCTCACTCAAAGTAGTATTGGGGGATGACATAACCAGGTTTCTGCATCGAGAGGTCAGTGTGATGGGTTCTTGTGGCTTCTAAGGCTTCTTTCAGTCTCCGCAAACCCTAATCCTTAAAAGATAAATGATTGCAGTAACTCGCTAAAACAGAATCTTAACCTTAACAACATTATTTAATCATTCATAACAATAAGTAAAAATGTATATCTGTTGCTTTTGCTCATGAATTAAACATTACTTCATATAAATTTAGAATATCAGAGCGAATATACAAAAATTGCATAAGTAAAGATAGATGCATAGATACACAATTAGAGCTTCAAAAAAATATTTTATTGATATAATCATTCAGTTACAGACTCTTCTTTCTTACAAACTTAACTGTAGGGGCCTACACACTGAACTTGCGGACTTCACCAAGGTCTCCTACCACTTAGCTACAGGAACTTTCCCCTTCACCTAAGTACAGGAAACATACTTTCCTACCATAGCTTAATTTCTCATACAAATCTTCTATAACAAATTACTTCCTAGACTCACTATGACTCTTCTATATATAGCCTTTGCTTTTACAATACCATGGTCTGTAGACCATGCGTCGATCATAAAACTCCATATATTCTAGCACATTAAGGGACTAAAGCCCATTGACTCCTATGACCTTCACACTCCGCTCCCTCAAAACGCGTAGACTTTACAAGTATACCAAAATTTATTACAAAAATTTACCCCAGGGGACCTGTTGTGGTATTCAACAACCCCCCATTTGTTAATAATAGTATTTAATGTTACATTTATAAATGGGGACCCTATAAAACGTTTCATCCAAAAAAAAAACTTAGCATTTATTCATTTCTTTTATTTTTTGAATAAAGCAAAGATAACAATCAAAACCTTTCTGGGAACTACTAAAGACTTACCTTTTCATATATAGCATGTCTAAAACCCACCAAAGGACCTTTCTAAAAAACCTCCAAAATCAAGCAGAATTGTTAAATAAGGGCTCCATGGTCTAAATTATCATAAAATCCAATGAAACTAGAAGTCCTTAAGATTTTTACGCTTAAGTCTCACATCACATATCATGACTTATAAAGAACTCTCTCTTAAAAACGATATAGTGAAATTGGAAAGATGTGAAACTGTGATGGCACTTTGACTTTTATCGCATCACATTTCGGGCATTCAAGCAAACGCTTTGCACTTACCATCAGCCGACATTGGGAAATGTGATTGGCGCCTAGACTCACACCTTAGAATATTAAAAGTAAATATTTTGAGTCTGTCAAGTCTATTGCATAGGACAAACCTAGCGATTAACTATATGTAAAACAACTAACGAACGGCTTGCATTTCGCATCTCGCAGACACACGACAAGAGTGAAGAATGCTAAAAGGCACATCTTGTGATATTGCAATCTATGATATTGCTTCACAAATCACATAATTACTATCATCGCAGTACAATGGCTCGCCACCTTAGAAGATTTCATCCCATTTTACGATGCAAACATTTATGAGCAATAAAGCTAAGGCATAATGAATCATTAGTGGGAATTAATGGGAAATAACTACATTTATGTGTGAAATCCATTCAGCTTGATACGATATCTTGTTACGTGCATTCAAATAATGCTTCTTTTACCACCTTTACAAGCTATCTGCATTATTTCATGTTTACATTCAACTTTGAGTGTCCGATAGTTGTTGTTCTTCATTTAAGGAAAAACCCACAAAGCAAAGTGTTGAGAACAATGGGGAAGAAAGGCAAGGTTGTAGCCTCTGAGAAGATAGAGATGACTCCCCTATTCACAGATACCACATGCCATAGAGAGGGAGGAACCTCTACATGGGAGGCTATCTACAACATACTGGAGGAGGAACAACTGAGGATTATGGAAACAAATGTTATAGTTGATGAACGAGATTCCTCAGACGCTTCCATGCTAGAGATGGCTTGCTCATTTTTGCACCGTGTAGCCACTTGACCGAAGATAATCCCTTATACCAACATGGTAAAATGGGTTATAGATGAAGCCTACATCTCAGATAGAGAATTCAAGATGAGAAGCCAAGGGGTCATCGAATCTTTTACCCCAAACAACCTATGGCTTATGTACCACCTACCAGAGCCACAAGTCATCTACAACAAGCAATTCGTAGAGTAGTCTTCTAAAGAGAACAATGACCCAGCGAATTGTACCCACGCCTGGTCGAATAATGAAGAGAAAATAGAGAAAGACAAAAATGGTATTACACTACTACATCTATTTGTCCCCCTTATAGTTTTGCAATGGCTATGTTATGTAGACCATTTCGTAGATCGGATAGTACTAAGTTCTCCCCATAGTGGTTGCTGTTAATAGATGTAGGTTTTAACGCAACTATAATTAATTGGGCCCAAATCTTGTTAGACAATTTAGCAAAAACAATTATCGAGTATAGAAGGAGAAGAAGTATTGCTTCGAGGGTTTACCCTCCATTTTTAATGAGCGCTTATGTTATGGATGCTATTTGTTTTAGTTCAAAGTTCCCCATCATGGGATGGAAATGGACTATTTGATAACCACTTCCCATTCACATGTACCACAAGGTCATGTGGGAATCCAATTTTCAACCCCATTTTTTCAATATTTTCCATGGAGTTATGCTCCCTATTCATAAATGGCTTTATAATCGAGATTCCCCCAAGTTTTCTGAAGAAGCTAAAGTTGACATCCTCCCAGTGGCCAGATGGTTTGGGGAGGAAACATTTACATATATTAGAGTTTTTGGCAGCGTCACCTCCCCCCATATCCTCCCATACTATATTCCAGATAAATTGATGGTTAGGGAGATAGCTTATCAGACAGCTAGTGAGGGAGGAATGAGCCATAAACTGAAAGAGTCATAAAAGGCCATTTGGCTTGTATTCCCTGTACAGTGTGGAACATTTTCAGTACATGACCTAGGACACACGTTCAAAGAAGCAGAGAACATGCTATCTCTACAATTACCCAAATTCCCTGGATTATAGTATGACCTGTTTGGAACTGTTAATAATTTCACCACTTTGGTGAAAATAAAAGTATTCACTAATCAGGAGGATGTTTTTGATGATATATTTTTGTAGAAAAACACCTTTATAGAGGTGTAGCATATGGAACAACTACCTTTTTACCATGAAGATTTGGAAAAGTTTTACAATTACAGAGAAAGAAGGCTGGAAATGGTCCCGTTGGACCAATTATTAATTGAACCAATAAGGGAGCCTACTCCCAGTGTGACTATAGAAGGTGACTCCAAAGAAAATTCCAAATCCAATTCTGGGGTAGATTCTCAAGAGAAATATATCGTGGAATCGTGATAGTCATCACAAAATGGCAGAAGCGGAAGCATCGAGTCAATAAAGGATACAACCCAATCTACACAAAAGATAGTTGAAGAAGCTTCAGCTAGCAAGCAGGTTGAAATCCATACTACCTCTGCACAACCAATAAAACCCATGGTAATTGACCTAGAGGAAGAGTGGGATAATTTTAATAAAAGTCTCAATATAGAGGAACAGGTGCAAAGTTGCAAAATCCACAACAGAAAATAGCTCTAGACATTACAGTGGAAGAAACTACAAATGAACAAGAAGTAGAGAATATTCCTGTTACCCCCACCTCCGAAATAATTTTGAGAATTGAAGAAATACCCCCTCAGGATGTATTCTATAGTGCACATCATAAGACCATGGTGAAAAGGAAAAGAAAGAAAAGAAAATTGGATTCTATAGCTGTTACTACCTCTGAAAATGAAATAATGGATGTTCTATGGAAGGACTCACTTGTCGATCCATCTTCCAACCTAACTAGATTCTCGCAGTTTGCAGGTGCTTATGCTACAACGACCATAGACAAAGCAATAGAAGTCCAAATGTTTCTTAGGGAAAAGGAAAATAAAATAACGTTGCTTGAGCAACAATTATAGCAAGTCAAATCCGACCAACAAGAAGAGATACAGTTGGCCAAGCTTCAACAGATATTTGAACAGATGCAAATAGAACATCAAACCATCTTAGCCAAGAAGGAAGAAAAAGTGCAGGCAATAACTGATCTACATAAAGATATCAAAAATTTATCAGTTTATTACCGAAGCACTCAGACTTAATTCCCAGTTGACACATTAGAAAGAATTACTATGCCATAAGATTTCACACTAGAAATATTATTGTGAAACAAGTGATAAACTAACAAGTCAAGTCGTAGAAATGTGAGTTGAATATGATGAGATGTTTAAAAAGGTCTCTGATTTCATCGCCTGGCAAAATACAGAGGAGGGGAGAAAAGATGACCTACCCAAGCTAGAAGAATCACATAAGGAAATTCTATTTGCATGTTGGGATTCTCGGCTTAAAGAAGTAGAAAAGGTAATAGCAAATGCAATGACAACATCAAACATTATCATAAAAAATATCAATGAGAATTTGCATGGTGCCAATCTAGTGGTAGAATCCATTCAAGGGTTCCTTCCAGATGCGAAACATCTCGAACAACAATGGAAATAGGCAGCAGAAGAAAAAGTGGAAGTGATATAGCAAATGACCGGGCTAGACTGGGAGGCGTATTGGAAACATTTGGTTGAGCCTCAGAGCCAATGGATCACCCTGCGATGCCTAACCACTTCTGCCAAGAATATGGTGCCAGCATTGACTGATGCCGTATTCAATGGATAGTTGAAAGCTGAATTCGGACAGCCTACACAACTAAAGCCTATGGTGGATATTTATGATCTGAAGGATCAAATGCAACATAGTTAGTCACCTTGTTTACCTTAATTTTTATTTTATTTTTGCATAAATTGAGGAAGGTCATTTAAACCCCCTCAACTATTTTTGTAATAATCTATTTTTAGTTTTATAGTTTTAGTATTTAAACCCCTCTCATGAATTTAGAGAGGGGTCCAGAATTTTATCAGAAGCTCTCTTCAAAAAATGCACTTTTTTCCCTTTGAGGAAGTTGTAGTGAAATATATGGAACAAGATTTATTTTTATTTGATTTAGCATCTTCTATTGAAATTTCACTTTTGTACTCTTAGATGATGTTGAATGGATTGAAGATATATCAATATTTTTGAAACACATGAGTAGGACATCTTATAAATGGTACTTCTATCTCATAATCCTTTTTACTTATGTATTAAACAATCATTTCTTTTTCGAATTATTTATGTAAGAAAGTCTGAATTTTGATTATCATTATTGCACTTATGTATGATGATGATCTTTATTTTATGTTGAGTATATGAATAACTCTTTATGCAATATATTTCTCACAATCGTTTCGGCTAACCTTTTATACGAAACGATTATTGTTAAAACGGATTCACTTCTAATCGTAATTGAATGATATTTATTACCAATTTCTTTTAAAAATGATTGTAGATCGCATATATCAAGTTTATCCTGGGTATATTATGATTAGATAGTTTTTAAAAAATTAGAAGTTAAATGCATTTGTGATTGATTAGTTTAGACTAGATTACTGTTAGCTTAAACATTGCTCTAAAACATCACACATCACCCTATTTAGCACAAGCATTAAATAGATTGGGAAATTGGTCCCATTATCCCCAGTCAGAGCCACTAATCCAAATGGAAAAGGAGCTGCCAAGAAAGGTCCAAACTGGGTGGTTTTCACCTGTGTTGAGGCAATGATTTTTGAGGTGTCAACATTTTGGCGCTAGAAGGAGGGTCTGAATTGTGAATGGCAAGTAAATCCAAATTAACTAGCCATTCTAAGAGTAAAACACCCTCACCTACACCTCCAACTTCTCGAACGTCTTCTAAATCCCCTGATCCTAAGCGAGAAGTTTCACAGGATATTATACATTCAGTTGTTGAAAACCTAATCGATCCAGAGCTTTATTCTCTTACCGAAGCCCCTGAAGTTCAAGATTTGATTCACAAATTACAAGGTATTTCGCTATCACAAGAAGAATCTGAGATATCTCAGGATAGTGTTACTTCTCAGTTCACTCCATCTTGGCTGTTAACTAGAGCATAGAGTGAAAATTTTAGAATACCTTTGTTCGAATTTCCTCTTCCAAGCCAGAAGAAAGCTAAGATGACACCATCCAAATCTCACATCGAGGTTTTATCATCATCTTCATTCATCCCATCTATACCCTCACAAGATCAATCATCCATCCCACCACTCCAGATCGTGATTCATACAAGTACATGAGCTATATCTTCCTCTACCCAATCACCTTCAAACCCGACTACAACACCTCCCCCTACCCACATACCATCAATGGCACAAAATCATCCAAGGCCGTGGACAAACCTAGGGGCTATTAGGATGGTTGGCCCTTTACATCAATTAACAGCAAATCTAGAAAAATGGTTGCCCAAATTCAATCCTGATAATGGCCTATTGGCTGAGGAACATATAAATAATTTTATGTTGTCAATTAACTTGAATTGATTAGAGGAGGAAAACATAGTTGTAAGACTATTCTCATATACTTTGCAAGGAGCAGCAGGATCATGGTACTTTTCATTACCATCAGGTTCTGTTAACAATTGGGATGCTTTTCAAGAGCAATTTTTAACAAAGATTGGAGATGGTAGATCTATAGCTACCTTAATTAATGATCTCTCCAATTTTAAAGTTTAGCCAAGAGAACCCATCAAGGACTTCAACTCTTGCTTCAATAAACTATTGAATAAAATACCAGTGACATATAAGCCTAACGATGAGGTCGAAAATGAGTGGTACATCTCTGCTCTCCCGTCAAACACAACTATCTTTGTTGACAGAGCTCCCAAACCAACCTTGGCAGAAAATATGAAAGAGGCAATAGTTGTAGAAAAATGCATCCTAGTTGTTGAAAAGAGAAATGCATTAGAAGAATGAAAATATAAGAAAGTAACCTTCATATATGACTTTGAGAAGAAACCACCAAAAGATCCTTTTGATCTTGAAGGGTTAGAGAAATTCCTCAAGACCATGTCTAATGAAATGGTTGATATTAAGAAGTAGGTAGCAGAGACTTCCTCAAAAAAACTTTTTAGACCATTCAAAAGGAATTCCCCTACTGATCCTAAGCCTCCAAATGCCATATCAAATGTCGAGTCAGATGAGGAGAAAGTTTCACCAAGCAAAGAAAAAACAAACGATGAGGAAGTAGTAGAGTTACAAGGGATGTGGGTTTCTATACTTCCCAATCAAGAAACTCAAGAAGCCTTACCTATCGCTACCTGAAGTAAAAATCATGTCGAATTGTCACAAACAAATCTGAAACAGAAGGCTTCAGTGCCACCCCCTAGGGATAAAGAATATGTAAGAAATTTGTACCAAAGTCCACTCAGATTACACCTACTCAATTGGATCCTTCTCCTTCATCTAAAAATTTGATAGTTTCTGATGAAATGGAATATAATATTATTGATGATATGAAGAAAACTAGGGCAAACATTACATTTCATGAGCTTAGCAAATTGAAACATCAACAGAAGTTACTTCTGAAAGAACTTAAAGCAGTAACTACTGCACCACTTCCTACTACCGTAATCTCTCAAGCTGCCCAAGAAATGGGAAGACCCCCTAGTGCTTCCTTGAATAAGATAGATCCAACTGATATAGCTTTAATTGGAGGAAGATCAAAATCCCACACTCTACTATTTCTTCTTACTTTTGAAGTCTTTAACAAAAACTTACACAACTATTTGGTTGATTCCGGAGCTTCTTCTAACATCTTTCCTAGAACAGTTTGTGAGAAGTTGAATGTTCAACCTCAAAAATATGTTGTATGAATAGTTCAGTTAGATCTCTCTCAAGTCGAAGTCGTCGGGGAACTTAATCAAATAACCATCAGACCTTCATCAAACCCCAAAGTTTTCCAAGTCATCCACATACTTGTAGCTGACATTCTTGAGTTCTATGGTTTAATCCTTAGGAGAGACTGGTCAAAAAAACTTCATGGCTATTTTGCAACTGACTGGTCTCACCTCTGGCTTCCCTATAACGGTAAACCAAATCAAGTAAGGGTTGATCACGAGGAACATCAGAAGTTCATAGTGACAAAATTAGAATGAGAAAACGAACCAGTCATGTATAGCAACAATATCGTCAGAAATTATTTTATAGAATCATTTCTAGGAAATTTCAATGCTTATACTTCACCTTTCTTAGAAAACTCAGTTGTCTCTCAAATTGAAAATTTTTCCCAAACAGACACTTTTAAATGTGTAAATTTTGTAGATAAACCTGTAGTTAAATCTTTATTTTGGAAATTATTTTTGATGGATCTAAATCCAATGATGGAGTAGGAGCAGGTTGCATCTTATTTAGCCCAAAGGGGGAGAAAACTATGCTAGCATGCAAACTTGAATTTGATTGCACCAACAATACTGTTGAATATGAGGCACTAGTTCAAGGTCTATATAAAGAAATTGGCCTTAATGTAAAATACCTCCAAGTATTTGGGGATTTAGAAATTGTCATAAAATAGGTAAGAAACACTATACATTTTTTATCAGGACACTTGAAACATTATCGGTCATTAGTGCAAGATCTGACTCTCCACTTTACTGCGTTTAATATTTCCCCTATCCAAAGACTCCAAAATACTAGTGTCGATCTTCTAGCTAATGTTGCTTCCAAGCTTATCCCTCAGAAGATTATAGCCTCGATCGATTCTCCATTGAATTAATTTTTAGGCCTTGCATCCCTGATAATATCACCAACTGGAGAGTCTTTAATAATGATCCGGATATCATAAGCTTCCTGACCTTAGAAGGCTCGTACGATGACCAGATAGTTGATGAAGACCAACATGATAATCAACTTAAATAAGAAACAATCATTAATGTTATACCAAAGTCCGTAGTTAAGCTAGAAGATTTATGACCTTAAATATAGATTTAAACGATCTACCAATTCAAAACTTCAGAGTTCAACTCTAAGGTTTGAATTTATCAATCTTGGGAGCGATTTAAACCTCAAAACATTAACTGAGGTCTAGGTCTTACGTCAGATGAAAAAAAAATAAAAAAAATTATAAGTTTGTTGAAAAAATACAAAAATATCTTTGCATGGAACTATGAATATCTCAAGACATACGACACCTCTATTATCCAACACATTGTTCCTATGATATCTGATGAAAGACCTATTCAACAAAAATCGAGGAAAATCCATCCTAATTTAGAAAGTCAAATTAAATCTGAGTTGAATAAACTACTGAAAGCCAAAATTATTTTTCATGTCAGACACTCCTGATAGGTTTCCAATCTTGTCCCAGTCAGGAAACATAAAGACAATATTAAGATATGTATAGATTTCCACAACCTCAATAAAGATTGCCAAAATGGCAATTTCCCATTACCTCCTATGGAACAGATTTTCTAATTAGTAGCGGGCTCTGAACTAATGTATTTCCTGGATGGATTCTTAGGTTATAATCAAATCTTAGTACATTCAGATGACCAGCTCAGAACTAATTTCAGGATAAAATGGGACTCTTGTGCTTATCAGAAGATTCCATTTAGACTGATCAACGCTGGTGCTACTTTCCAAAGGGCCATGGATATAGCCTTCAAAGGTTTGGTAAATAATTCAGTAGTGATCTACTTAGATGATATAATAGTATACTCCAAAAAATGAAGTAATCATGTAAGAGACTTGAAACTAATCTCTGAACATTGCCAAAGGTACAAAATTTCTTTGAACCCCAATTTTTTTTTTTTTTTTTTGCGTTAAGTGAAGGACAACTCCTTGGATTCATTGTTTCCAAAGCAGAAATTCATATTGACCTTGACAGAATTAGAGAATTTTCTGAAATACCTTTACCACATGACAAGAAATCAATGCAATCTTTCCGAGGTCAAATAATTTTTGTTAAAATATTTGTCCCTGACTTCTCAAGAATTGTTTTACCTCTTCAATCCATGATAAAGAAAAATTATTTGTTTAAATGGGGACATTCAGAACATGAAGCTTTTAGCTTGATAAAACAAGCAATTATTAACGCCCCATCTATAGCAACCCCGAATTTTTCCAATCATTTCATTTTATATACTTTCGCTTACAAGAAATCATATGTGGCCATATTAACACAAGAAAATCAAGATAAGGCTGAAGCTCCAATCTCTTTCTTTAGCTCCAATTTGCAAGGAGCTGAATTAAATTACATAGATGTCAAAAAATAGGCTTTTGCTATTTTCAAATCTATAATACACTTTAGACCTTTTCTCCTCAAAACCCACACTGAAGTCATAATACCCTTCTCAATAGTGAGAAATCTTTTAATACAAAGGAACGTACAAGAAAAGAGAGAAAATTGGGTCACTACCCTGCAAGAATATGACATAGAAATAAAACCAGTTAAAATTGTAAAAGGTCAAGGTTTTTGTAGGATGTTGGTGGGCACTTCAAATCTATCGGAGTGGCAACATTCAGGTGATGACGTACAAGTCTATGAGGTAAGCCTCAATGACACATAATCAAGGTATGTTGATATCATATTTTACTTAAAAAATGGATATGCACCAGCCCAATTGAATTACACAAAGAAAAGAGCCTTGAGATTAAAAGCAAGGAAATATCAGATTGTCAACGATATACTTTTCAAAAGCAATTATGATTATGTTTTACTTAGATGTCTTGAAAAATCCGAGGCAGAAAAAGGTGTTGCAGGAACTTCATGATGGACCAACTGGTGGTCACTTTGTAGATGACACTACAACACATAAAATCCTGCATGTCGGCTATAACTAGCCAACTCTGTTCAAAGATGCACACAGTTATGTAAGAAGATGTAAGGTTTGTCAAGTAGCCACTAGAAGACAGAGAAAAACCATGCTACCATTACAACCCGTCAACATTGACCAACCATTTGAACAATGGGGATTGGACGTAATAGGTGAGATTGTTCCTCATTCTTCTAAACAACATAGATACATTGTTACGACCACTGATTATTTCACCAAATGGGTAGAGGCAATCCCAATGAAGGTAGCCAATTTAGAGAATATTATTGAATTTATAGATCAATTTATCATCACTAGATTTGGCTTACCATCTGCTTTAATGTTTGATAATGCATCTTATTTTTCAGGCAATGTTATGACATAATTTTCTCTTAAAATAGGTTTTAAGCTTAAGTATTCGGCAAATTATTATCCGCAAGGAAATGGACTAGCCAAATCCACAAACAAAATTCTCATCAAGATTATTAAACGTACTATTGACCAAGGCCAAAAGAAATGGCATAAGTCTTTAGTGTTTGCACTATGGGCAGATCGAATAACTCAGAAAGCCTCCGTCGACACTTCTCCTTTTAATTTGGTCTATGGAAAAGAAGCATTCTTACCAACAAGCGTAGCCATTCCCTCCTTAGCATTAGTTCAATTCATGGGAGAAACCCCTTCCTCATCTATGCAGGTTAGAAAATTACAAATTCTTAAGCTTGAAGAGGAAAGGGAAAAAGTCAGGACCACGCATGCACATCATCAGCAGTTAGTCAAAGCCTCCTTTGATTCAAATTTTGTAGCTTCAAAATATTTCCAACTCGGAGACCTAGTATTAAAATGGGATAAAGCCCATGAAGAGAAAGATAAGCATACCAAGTTCCAATAAATGTGGCTAGGCCCATTTCAGATTGTGGAACAATTAGGCCCATCAACTTTTCTGCTATAGGATTTATTAAGTGGAGAGAATCTCTACCTGTTAGTGGACAAGTCCTAAAGAAATACTTTCCTTAGAAGATGATCTCTTCTATTCACTGTATATTATTGCCCATAGTTAAAATTTTCCTTTAGAAATAATAATACCAATTCAAAAGCATTCACTTTTGGTTTTACAAACGATAGTCTCTTTTCAATTTTGACTTTTCGCTTGTATGAGTAAATATTTTTATGAAAGTAATCTTCACATATGAAATTTATAGTTAAGTTTGATTTCTCTTAAATTGACTTTCTTCCTCCTTAATTATATGATTTTGATGAAGGTTAACTTTAAAAGATAAATTGCTCATTTATATCAGTCTAGAAAAGAATCTATACAAAGCAAAGTCTCTCTACAGAAAGGCATCTCTAAAAACTCTACAACTGTGTCTAGAAGCTCTTATGGATCCAATGATCCTCCTCATTTAGTCAGTTTTCATTTTTAGAGTGTAATTCTAAAATATACCTAAACTTAAAGGATAAGAGGTCTCATTAAGAGCCGGCTTACCATGATCATAAGATTATAAATAAACTGACATTACCAAAACTACATATGAAAACAGGGTAATGGATTATGATTATAATAATAAAAAGACAAGGGGTCTCATTACGAGCCAGCTTGTTCAGTTAAGTTACGAATCAAGTGAATGGCATTACCAATTTTGGTCACCAAACCAAGACATTGTCCTTTAGGAAATAGAGATGAAAAGTTGAAGCAACAAATGAATTACTTCAGAAAATAAAGAAAGGAATAAGTATACTTACGAGCTTATCTCTAAAATTGCATTCTGATTTAAGTGGAATACTGGATCATTGTTAGTTAAAAGGTAACTCTGTCGAGGCTATGAATGCCTGCTGGTAGCAAACGCTCTACCTACGATGATGGAGTGAACCAAAAACCAATCTGGGGAGAGAGTCATGGCTTTTATATTTAAAAAACCAAGTAAAGGTTGATGTAGACATAGTTACTTTTTATAAGAAAAGAATAGTCAAAAGAATGGTAGTTAGGAAGATGATTGTTTTATTACAAAAGTAGTATTTCTTACCTTATATTCCATATAATTTGATTTATTTTCAAAACTATCTTTATTTTGGAAGTTTTAGAAACTTCAAAAAAATCTCAGAGATAACTGGTTCTTCCAAGTGAATCACCAATTGTTATGTTATTCAACAACCCCCCATTTGTTAATAATAGTAGTTAATGTTACATCTATAAATGGGGACCCTTTAAAAATTGTCATCCAAAAAACAAAACTTAGCATTTAGTCATTTCTTTTATTTTTTGAATAAAGAAAAGATAACAATCAAAACCTTTTTGGGAACTACTAAAGACTTACCTTTTCATATATAGAATGTCTAAAACCCACCAAATGACCTTTCTAAAAAACCATCTAAAATCAAGCAAAATGATTAAATAAGGGCTCCATGGTCTAAATTATCATAAAATCCAATGAAAACAAAAGTCCTTAAGCATTTTAGGCTTAAGTCTCACATCACATATCACAACTTATAAAGAACTCTCTCTTAAATATGATATAGCGAAGTTTGCAAGATGTGAAACTGCGATGGCGCTTTGACTTTTATCACATCGCACTTCGGGCATTCAAGCAAGCTCTTTGCACTTACCATCAACCAATATTGCGAAATGCGATTGGCACCTGGACCCACACCTTAGAATATTAAAAGTAAATATTTTGAGTCTGTCAAGTCTATTACATAGGACAAACCTAGCAATTAACTATACGTAAAACAGCTAACAGACGGCTCGCATCTCGCATCTTGCAGACACATAGCAGGAGGTAAGAATGCTAAAAGGCACATCTTGTGATATTGTGATCTACGATATTGCTTCGAAAATCACACAATCACTATCATCGCAGTACAATGGCTCGCCACCCTAGAAGCTTTCATCCCATTTTATGACGCAAACATTTATGAACAATAAAGCTAAGGGATAATGAATCATTAGTGGGAATTAATGGGAAATAAATGCATTTATGTGTGAAAAGCCATTCAACTTGATACGATATCTTTTTATGTGTGTTCAAATAATGCTTCTTTTACCACCTTTACAAGCTATCTGCATTATTTCATTTTATGCTCATCTTTGAGAGTCTGATAGTTGTTGTTCTTCATTTCAGGGAAAACCCAAATGCAGTAGAGATGGAGGAACCTCTACATGGGAGGATATGTACAACATACTGGAGGAGGAACAACCGAGGATTATGGAAACAAATGTTATAGTTGACAAATGAGATTCTTCAAATGCTTCCATGCTAGAGACGGTTTGCTCGTTTCTACACCGCATAGCTACTCGGCCAAAGATAATGCCTTATACCAACATGGTAAAATGGGTTATAGATGAAGCTGACATCTTAGAGAGATAATTCAAGATTAGATGCCAAGGGGTTATTGGATCTTTTACCCCAAACAACCTACAGCTTATGTACCACCTACCAGAGCCACATGTCATCTACAACAATAAATTCGTAGAGAAGTTTGCTAAAGAGAACATCGACCCAGTGGATTGCACCTGTGCCTCATTGAATAAGGAAGAGAAAATCAAGAAAGACAAAAATGGTATGTACACTATTGTGTCTATTTGTCCCCCTTAAAGTTTTGCAACGGTTATGTTATGTAGACTGTTTGGAAAACTAGATAGTACTAAGTTCTCCCCAAAGTGGTTGTCGTTAATAGACATAGTCGTTAACGAAACTATAATGAATTGGGCCCAAATCTTGTTAGACAATTTAGCAAAAACAATTATCGAGTATAGAAGGAGAAAAAGTATTGCTTCGAGGGCTTACCCTCCATTTTTTATGAGCACCTATGTTATGGATGCTATTTGTTTTAATTCAAAGTTCCCCATCATGGGAGGGAAATGGATTGTTCGAAATCCACTTCCCATTCACATGTACCACAAAGTCATGTGGGAATCGAATTTTCGACCCCAGTGTTTCAAGATTTTCCATGGAGTTATGCTCCCTATTCACAAGCGGCTTTATAATCGAGATGCCCCCAGGTTTTCCCAAGAAGTTGAAGTTGACATCCTCGTGGTGGTAAGATGGTTTGGGGAGGAAGCATTTACATATATCAGAGTTTTTGGCAACATCGCATCCCCCCATATCCTCCCATACTATGTTCCAGATAAATTGATGGCTAGGGAGATAGCCTATTAGACATCTAGTGAGGGAGGAATGAGCCATACACTGAAAGAGTCAAAAAAGGCCATTTGGCCTATATTCCCTATATAGTGAGGAGCATTTGCACTAAACGACCTGGGACACATGTTCAAAGAAGCAGCGAACATGTTATCTCTGCAAATTACCCAAATTTCCTAGATAGCAGTATGACTCGTTTGGCACTGTCAAGAATTTCACCACTTTGGTGAAAAAGAATTCACTAATGAGGAGGATGTTTTTGATGATATCTTTTTGCAGAAAAACACCTTTACAGAGGTGAAGCACATGGCACAACTACTTTTTGACCATGAAGATATGGAAAATTTTTATAGTTACAGAGAAAGAAGGTTGTTAATGGTCCCAATTGGACCAATTATTAAATGAACCAGTAAGGGAGCATACTCCTAGTGTGACAATAGAAGTTGACTCCAAAGAAAATTCCAAATCCAATTCTGGGGCAGATTCCCAAGAGAAATCTATCAAGGAATTGTGGCAGTCATCATAAAATGGCAGAAGCAGAAGCATCGAGTCAATAAAGGATACGACCCAATCTACACAAAAGATAGCTGAAGAAGCTTCCTCTAGCAAGTAGGTTGAAATCCCTACTACCTCTGCACAACCAATAAAACCCAAGTAATTGACTTAGAGGAAGAGTGGGATAATTTTAATAAAAGTCTCAATATAGAGGAACGGGTGTAAGAGTTTCAAACTCTACAATAGAAAACAGCTATGGAAATTACAGTGGAAGAAATTGCAAATGAACAAGAAGTAGAGCATATCCCTGTTACCCCCACCCCCGAACTAATTTTGAGAATTGAAGAAACACCCCTTCTAAATGTATTGTATAGCCCACAACATAAGGTCATGGTGAAAAGGCAAAGAAAGAAAAGAAAATTGGACTCTATAGCTATTACAACCCCTGAAAATGAACTAATGGATGTTCTATGGAAGGACTCGCCTATCGATCCATTCGCCAACCTAACTAGACTCTCGCAGTTTGCAGGTGCTTATGCTACAATGACCATAGACAAATCAACATATCTCAAAATGTTGCTTAGAGAAAAGGAAAATGAAATAACGTCACTTGAGAAACAATTATAGCAAGTCAAATCTGACCAGCAGGCAGAGATACAGTTGGCCAAGCTTCAATAGGTATTGGAACAGATGCAAATAGAACATCGAACCAGCTTAGCCAAGAAGCAAGCACAAGTGTAGGAAATAATTAATAACTGATCTACATAAAGACTATCCAAAAATTGATCAGTTTATTATCGAAGCACTTGGACTTAATTCCTAGTTGACACATCTGAAAGAATTACTATGCCAGAATATTTCACACTGGAAATCTTATTACGAAACAAGTGATAAACTAACAAGCCACGTCATAGAAATGCGACTTGAATATGATGAGATGTTTAAAAAGTTCTCTGATTTCATCATTTGGAAAAATATAGAGGAGGGGAGAAAAGTCAACCTACCCAAGCTAGAAGAATCACATAAGGCAATTATATTTGCAAGCTGGGATTCTCAGCTTAAAGAAGTAGAAAAAGCAACAACAGACGTGGTGGCAGCGGAAAACATTATCATAGAAAATATCAATGAGAATTTGGATGGTGCCAATCTAGTGGTAGAATCCATTCCAGGGTTCCTTCCAGATGTGAAACAGCTCGAACAACAATGGAAACAGGCAGCGGAAGAAAAAGTGGAAGTGATAAGACAAATGACCGGGCTAGACTGGGAGGCGTATTGGCAACATTTGGTCAAGCCTCACAGCCAATGGATGACCCTACCATGCCTAAACATTTATGCCGAGAAAATGACGCCAACACTGACTGATGTCATATTCAATGGACAGTTGAAAGCTAAAGTCGACCAACCTACACAGCTGAAGCCTATGGTGGATATTTGTGATCTAAAGGATCAAATGCAACATAACTAGTCACCTTGTTTACCTTAATTTTGATTTTATGTTGGCATAAATTGAGGTAGGTCATTTAAACCTCCTTAAATATTTTTTTAACAATCTATTTTTTGTTTTATAGTTTTAGTATTTAAACCCCTCTCATGCATTTAGAGAGGGGCCCATAATTTTATCAAAAACTCTCTTAAAAACATACACTTCTGTCCCTTTGAGGAATTTCTGGTGAAATATATGGAACAAGATTTATTTTTATCTGATTTAACATATTCTACTGAAATTGCACATTTTTACTCTTAGATGATGTTGAATGGATTGAAGATAGATTAATATTGTTGAAACACATGAGTAGGAGGTATTATAAATGGTACTTTTATCTCGTAATCCTTTTTACTTATGTATTAAGCAATCATTTTTTTTTCGAATTATTCATGTATGAAATTCTAAATTTTGATTATCGTTATTGCACTTATGTATGATGATGATCTTTATTTTATGTTGAATATATGAATAACTCTTTATGCGATATATTTCTCATAATCGTTTCGGCTAAATTTTTATACGAAACGATTATTGTTAAAACGGATTCACTTCTAATCATAATTGGATGATCTTTATTACTAGTTGTTTTTAGTAATTATTGTAGACCACATATATCAAGTTTATCCTGAGTATATCATGATTAGATATTTTTTTGAAATTAGAAGTTAAATGCATTTGTGATTGATTAGTTTATAATAGATTACTATTACTTAAATGTTACTCTAAAACATCACACATCACCCCATTTAGCACAAGCATTAAACAGATTCGGAAACTGGTCCCATTATCCCCAATTGGAGCCACTACTCCAAATGGAAAAGGAGCTGCCAACCAAGGTCCAGACCGGGTAGTTTTCCCGCATGTTGAGGCAACGATTTTTGAGGTTTCAATAGGACCCTATCCCAACAGGCCCACAACACAATTCCGTGGCTCATCCTCAAGTCACTCTGCAAGTGCTTCAATCTTGGCTTGCAATTCATAGAACTCCAACTTCAAAACTTGCAAGTCGGTAGTTCCCGGTGTAGCAGCATGTTGCACTTCTTCGACCAACTTTTTAGTAGTTGGGTTTTCAACTACAAGGACCATGGTCCTCTAAGTCTTTTGGATCCCCTTGAGCTTACTCTAGACAAACAGAGTTAGCGAGCTGGCCTGTTCTATCCATGGTTGCATTCCTGCAGAAAGAATTGCTTCCTTGCAGCTCAGCTCTTCAATTTCATTTTGATTCATCTTCCCTTCCTACAACTATGTGAACTGTTGTACTGGTGCCAGTGTTTGTGTAGTCGATTGGATTTCATCGAATTGTCAATGCTTCTCTCTGATATCTGCTCCAATCTTTTGCAGAGTGGGGTGTTCCTGCAGCGAGGTCCAAAATTCCATGGCTTGCTAAAATAGCTTCGTGCAGCCTTTTACTGCATCTTGTAATCTTTCCTTGCCTTCTTTGATAGTAGCTTTGTGCTTCTCTCTAACTTTTGGAGGAGTCGTGGGATGTAGCTTCAATTGTAGCTCTGGTATCTGCAACTGCAACTCGAACCTTACTTGACTGATTTCATCTTTAGATTCCTTCACTTCAGTAACCATCTTTTGCATCTTCTCTACGGAGGTTGCGTCGATCAAAATATTAAGGTCTAGCAGGTCACTATAAGCTTGTGTAATGGTTGCTTCCACCTATTGGTAGTGCACAGTGCTCCCTAATCCACAATTCATCGGACACCCATTCGTGTAGTTCATGCAAGGTCTAGATAGGGAGTGCTACGAGGTTTAAGCCCATGTTATTTATTTGCATTAGTTGGGCCATTTGATCGTCTATTTTGGTGCACATGGATCCTTCTGGCAACTAAACGACGTGGTGATCCAAAGACCTATCTATATTGAGAACTAACTCGCTCGCTTGGTTCAGGCTCGATTGCTTCCTGCTCACTTGGCCCACGCTCGCCTGTATCCTACTTGTTTTGATGTACATCTTGCGGAGATCCTAATGAACCTTTCCCACCGCCTCCTAGTACTGTTCCTTGATGTGGTCCCAAATATTAGTTGATGTGTCATGGACCATGTTGCCTATCTCATCTAATTTCCCTTCACTAAGGACTAATGGGGTCACGACTGTTGATCGGTCAGACTATTGTTTCTTGCATGGCCCAGTGGAAGTTTGCCTCTTCCTTGTCCAACTGTGAAGGGGGATTCTAACTCCACACCCCCTGCATCACGTTCCTCTCTGTCTTCCTTCTCCAGTGTTTTCTCCTTGTCCAGCTCCTCAATGTCAATAGTGGCCTATGACGTTGTTGTCTCCTGGGCTTCTCTCTCTTTGGTCGCCTCTTATTTTTCTTTTTCCACAACCTCTTTTTTCTTTGTAGCTTTTTCCTTAGTAGCAGCCTACTATGCTACCTTCTTTTTCTATGCTACCATAATCTAGGTGGTCGAACCCTCCACGGCCTTACTAGTGCCTGCAATGACATCAGATGAGGTTAGCTAGTCACTGGGCCACTTGCTAACAAGCCCTGCTATGTCCCCCTCGGCCACCAAGTAAGTCAAATTGTGCTATATCTTCATTGGATCCCTCCTCACACAAATATGCAGATTGTGGAAATCTACTTTGAAATTGCCTATGGTCTCATACTGCTCATACAATGTGGGTGATAGCATCAACCTTTCGCTAATCACTGTTCTCAAATCCATATCAAAAAAGACCCAAAAGATCTTCGCTTATGTGATGCATGTGGGTTCCTTCGTAGCCCAGAGTGAAGCGAACTTCATTTCCTCCAGAAGGTCCGGATCATGGGGAGGAAAATAATTGTTCGCTATAGTCTGCCATGCCACTAGTGCTATCAATAGAAACAACCAAGCATAATGGAACGCCTTGCCCTCATCTTGGGCCTCCCTGCAATTCTCCATAAATTCCTTGCATAAGTACTGAGTTGAGTTATATTTGACTCCTCTGTTGCGATGTGCATCCAAAGAGATGATTGGTATCGACACTTCATCTCCACGACACTTATGCATGATTTTCCCTACTAATATCTACGTGGAAAATTTCACACAAGATTCTAGATAAAGTGGATAGAGTATCTGCATGATTTTTTTATCAGGCCAAACTCACTCTTCATCTAGTCCACAAGCTTCTTTTCCCTAAAATATGTCTTCAAGACCTTATGTACCAGTGGACACCAAAGCCCTGTGTGCAGGACCTATTGCACAGTTTCTCTACCTGGATATTGACCTCCCGCTACTCCTCCATGTGCTATGCCAGAATGATTGGTCGTTCATACCCTAGTACATATTTGTGAAATATTTCATTAGAGCCCATTTTGTACAAATGTCAATCAATCACAGAGAAGTTAGCCACTCTTACCACCAATTCTTTCTTCTGTTGTGTTGAATATCCTTTCAGGGTCATTCCTCTAGACAAAGACTCAATTCTATCTGTGAAGTGATCATCTGCAATGTGAACAATGAAGAGTTGTACATCAGGAAACCCTTCCTCAAAAATTGTAGGCTCATCAACAGTCTCAATCTATGAGAGGTGATTAGGACCAACATTTAGGCATCTAGGATTCACAATTACCTCAAATTCATATTCCTAGAATAACAACAACCACCTGCAAATATTCCCCCCCAACACAGGCTTGTTGACAAAGTATTTCAGAGCAGAATGGTTTGTATGTATCTTGAAGTGATCTCCTAGTAGATACTGCCGAATTTTTTACAGCGCATAGACCATCACGAGTCCGTCGTGCTTTGTGGTTGAGTATTTCTTTTCTTCCTTTGAAAAATTCCTACTCGCAAATTCTACTGGGTGGTTAATATCTCCTTCATCTTGTTGGGTCAGTACTGCACCTACCGCAATGCATGATGCATGTACATGAACATGAAACTCCTTGTTCCAATCAAGGAATACTAAGATGGGTGTGGTGACCATTTTCTCCTTCAAAACATCCAAAATTTCCTGACAATCTTCATCCCAACAAAAGGTCGCATCCTTTTTCAACAGTTTTTCCATTGGCACAGTTATTTGTGCATACGCCTATATGAATTTCCTGTAATATCTAGTATGTCCCAATGTTGTGCGCAGCTCCATAAAATTCTTTGGGGCCTCTAAATTGGCAATGACTACAATCTTAGCAGGGTCTACCCTCAATCCTTGCTTTCAAACCACATGACCCAATAGTATCCCATATGGTACACAAAATATGTACTTTTTCAAGTTAAGTTCTATTTGATGTCATCAATAGGTATCCAACATGACGCGCAGACTAGCAACATGGTGCTTGGCCAACCAAAATGTGGTCCATTCATCAAAATAGACCTCCAAAAATTTATGGATAAATTCCTTAAAAGCTGCAATTACCACTCGTGAAAATATTGTGGCCGCATTCTTGAGTCCAAAATGCATCACTGTGTATTGAAAGAAACCCCACTTAGTTAAGAAAGTAATCTTTCTCTGATCCTCTAGCGCGATCTTGATTTGATGGTAACCTAAGAATCCATTTATGAATGAGTAGGCTTCTCGCCCTCCATTATTCTCTAATACTTCATCTGTAAATGGCGTAGGGAATGGATCATGGACACATGCATCATTCAATTTCCTCAAGTCTACGCATATCTGAATTTCATCCTGATGCTTTTTTTCTGGAACCACCATGGGACTCACCAAGTCAGACTCCTCCACGGGTTCAATGATCCCAGCTTCCCACATCTTATCCAATTCCTTGCGGACCTTTTCTATATATTTGCGATTTTATCGATAGGGGCACTATTTTACTAGCTATGCATATGGATTTAAACTAATCTTCATGACGCCCAGATCCCCTACTATCCCTTCCAGATTAGAGAACTTGGTGGGAGACAATTCTTGATATTCGCGCAACAACTCTATAACTTTATAACCTGTATCTTCATCCCAATAGTTTCTTATCTTCAAAATCTTTGGATGTCCTTTTGATCCAATATTCACTTGCTAGGTCTTTAAAGGATTTGACAGATTAGGGATTTTCCTTAGGTCCTTCGATTTCGCATTGTCCTTCAAGCTCAAGAATGTTGGTGTTTCTTGGATCTTCCTCACCCTCTTCTGTGATCACATTATCACATTTGAACCCATGGCACAACTGCGTACATCAATCTCATTATACCCACGTAACTGGTTCCTCGAGAATCTTGAATATCGTAGCTTTGATCATCAGCAATGCTTCATCTATACATTCAAACCCATATTCAAAGCTAAAAGTTAACAAAAAACTCTTTTTCAACACGTCCCATTCTGTGGTCCCATGCCACAACTCCATTTCCAAATACTTGTTCATGGGTATGGTATCCAGCACGTGGCAGAAGATATAAACCCATTTCGGTTGTAGCTCTTCTCCCCATTCTTTCGTCTATCACGCCAAATTTTCACGCGGATCATCCTTCTCACCAAATATTCGCATAGATCATCCTTCTCTGTGTATTTTTCCACCAAGTAGGTATTGGCATATGCAAACCTCAACTTCATCGTTATTCGGTACTCCTTCCAATTGGCAAATATGTCTTTATGCGTACCCCACCAACGGGTAGGTGTAGCTTGTAGTACAATATCTAGAGCTTGGAACTATTTTTCCTCCAGTACATCACTTTCAAACTTATCCAAAAATAAATTAATATCTTCTAAACCATCATAATAGTTCAAATGGCATACCTTAGTGGATATGCATCGAAGCAATTTTGTCAACATGTTACAACACAACGAAGATACTTCTTGGAGCCAGTTCTACTAATGCTCAAGCTCCTCGTTCGAATCAGAAGTGAATGAACTTTCCTTATCCCATGTTATTCTTCCATCTGTAGTAGGGTTGATCTAGTCCTCATCACATGTAGTGATCATATAGATCTGATCTAAGTTGGCATCTTCTTCATAATTGCAGACTGGTTCAATATATCGCGCCCCCTTAGTGGGATATAATGGAACAATAACCCTAAGCTCCTTCCTCTCGAATGTCATTTTGTACTTTTTGAGACTAATGACCACATCCATATCAAAGGCCCAATAATTTCCAAGTAGCATAGGGTACGGGTTACTATCATCAACTATCTCAATTACTTCAAAATTAGCTAGGGCACTTGCTCCTTCAATATCTACCATTACCCCATATAGGCACCCCATAGGAATGATCTCTTGATGACTTTCCATCCATAGCTGGATGGGAGACTGTGTAGTGTAGGTCTCCCCATTCTCTCCCAATTTTGATTTGGCAAAACGTTTGCATCAGATCCTAGATGAAGAATTACTTGATCCATTTTGTATTGTCCAACTTGTGCAGTCAGCCTCATCTCGCGAACGGTTCGCTTCTTGTTTTTGCATACTTTTCATATTGCGTGCTATTCTAGTAGAGGTTTATTTTTACGCATACAATTATCTATTAATTCCTATAGCCCTTTAACAATTGTTCTATCCCTTAGAAGCTTCATACAAGTCTTCAAAAATGTTGCTAACAACAAAGGGTCTATGTCCTGCACATTGTCGTTTCCTCTGAATTTTCCCTGAATTTCGGATGTAGAGGCTTCCACGAAGCTCTTCTTAGCCTCCACAAAGGTTTCCTTTTATTTACATAGATTGAACCCCACTTCCTTTTCAGTAGCATTTCATGCCCATCTATCAACTTCTAGCTACTTCCCCTTATCTTCTCCAATGGCCATACCACTTCGTGTAACAATATTAATACTAGGAACATCTTCGCGAGGCTCCAAACTCATCATTTGGATGTTATGTGTAGGATTTTGGGTTTGAGTCTTCTTTGCTTGCATCTTTGAGATAAGTATTGGGAAATATTCGATGACATGGGAAAACGGCTTGCAATACTAAAAGGAAGGGTGTGTCAGATTCTGACAGTCACACGCGAAATGACCCGCTTCCCACAGTTTTGGTGTCCACATGATAGGGCATTCAAGCTTCCACATAATCTGATGGGACCATTTGTTGGCTTGAGGGGTCCTGACCCAGTTTTAGAGTTAGTTGCGCCAACCAACAAAACCCTAACTGCTGGCCTTTTCGACAACAACCTGCATAGCACAGTTTGCAGTCTCACCCAAAGCAGTATTGGGGGATGACAAAACTAGATTTCTCCATCCAAAGGTTAGTGTGATGGCTTCTTGTGGTTGCTAGGGATTCTTTCAGTCTTTGTGAACCTTAATCCTTAAAAGATAAATGATTACAATAACTCGTTAAATAGAATCTTAACCTTCATGAAATTCTTTAATAATTCATAATAATAAGTAAAAACTTAGATCTGCTACTTTCGCGCATGAATTAAAAATTACTTCATATATATTCAGAATATTAGAGCGAATAAACAGAAATTGCTTAAGTAAAGGTAGATGCACAGATACACAAGTAGAGCTTCAAAACATTCTTTTATTGATATAATCATTCAATTACATATTCTTCTTCCCTACGCACTTAACTGTAAAGGCTCGTGTACTCAGCCTGTGGACTTACCAATGTCTTCGTGCACTCAACTATAGGATCTTTCCCCTTAGCCTAAGTATAGGAAACAAACTCTCCTACCTTAGCTTACTTGCCCATAAAAATCTTCTATATCAAGTTACTTCCTAGACTCGCTATGACTCTTCTATATATAGCCTTTTCTTTTACAATACCATGGTCCGCGGACCATGGGTGGGTCAAAAAACTCCTTATCTTCTAGCACATTAAGGGAATAAATCCCCTTTTTATTCCTATGACCTTTTCTCTCCACTCCCTCAAAATGCGAAGACTTTACAAGTATACCAAAACTTATTACAAAACTTTACCCCAGGGGACCCTGTCCCAATTAGGTAGCCCCTGGTGCTACCTTGGTTGACACCAATGATAACCATTGATAAAAAAACTCCCCCTTTGGCATTGACGGAAACACAAGGACTCCCCTTGCGATCATGATACCTCTTCCTACTGCCTTCTCTCCCCTTTTTTCATCAATGGCAAAGGGTAACTCCCCCTAACAAACTGTCATCCTGTGGACCTGTACACACCTCCACTCCCCCTTTCTACTTAGTTAGATAAGAGAAATATTCTAATGGGAACTTCAAAGAATCCCAAGCTTTTGGAAAAGTTAATCAAATTCTTCGCAAGGTAATGGTTTGCTAAAGATGTCAGCAATTTGTTCCTTTGTGCGATCATATTCAAGCTTGATATTCCTTTCAGTGACCTGATCTCTAACGAAATGATATTTGATTGTAATGTGCTTTCTTTTGGAATGATTCACGGGATTCTTAGAGATATCAATGGAACTAGTGTTATCATAGAAGATGGAAATAGGCTCATCAAATTTGACTTGAATATCTTGCAAAGTTTGCATCATCTAGAGAACTTCAGTACAAAAAGCTGCTTCCGTGATATATTCTTCTTCTGTTGTGGATAACAAGATTGAAGATTGATTTTTATTTAACCATGAAATGAGGAAACCACATAGATAAAATATTGCTCCACTAGTACTATTTCGATCATCAACACTTCCCGCCCAATCTGCATCTGTATAAGCTTGGATAACTAGATCATTTCCTTTGGGATACCATAAACCATATTTTGTTGTGCCATTAAGATATCAAATAATTATTTTACGATAATAATATGAGATTCTTTTGGTGCTGCTTGGAATATTTCTACTTGTCCAACTGCCTGCATTATGTCTAGTCGAGAAGCTATCACATATAGAATACTGCTAATCATGGATCTATACAACCTGTGGTCCACATCCTTTGACAAATCTTCTAAACTTAACATGCAACCTGTTACCATTGGGGTAAGAAGATGCTCGAAATCTTCCATCTTGAATTTCTTGAGGATTTCCTTGATGTACTTGGTTTGATATATAAATATTCCTTTATCCTACGGAGATATCTGATGCCCTAAAAGTATGTCAACTCGCCAAGTAGAAACATTTCAAACTCACTTTACATCTTTGTGGCAAGGTTTTTACTTAATTTGTCATCATTGCTTCCAAATATTATATCATCCACATATACCTCGATAATAGTTAAGTTATCTTGATCCACTTCCATATGGATATTGTTGTCAGCTCTTCCTTTCTTGAATCCTTGTTGACATAGACATTCATCAAGGTGAGCATACCAAGCTCTAGGTGCTTGTTTGAGACCATATAATGCCTTCTTTAATATGCAGACGTAGTCTTCCTTATCAGCGAGTAGAAAGCCTTCAGGTTGTTCAATGTAAACTTATTCTTCCAATTCATCATTTAGAAAGGTTGTCTTAAAATCCATTTGGTACACCTTGATTTTTCTCGAACATGCATAAGCGAGAAACATCTTGATATCTTCCATTCTAGCAACAGGAGAAAATATTTCTTCAAAATAAATTCCTTCTAGTTGTGCATATCCTTTGTAGACTAATCTTGCCTTATTCCTGGTACCCTCTCCGTCCTCATTCAATTTGTTTCTCAAGACCCATTTAGTTCCAAAAACATCTTTATCCTTTTTTCATGGAACCAATTCCTAAGTGTTGGTCTTCTCGATTTGATCTAGTTCTTCATTCTATAGTTGCTACCAGTGTTCATCTTGACTAGCTTCCTCAAAATTGTTGGGCTCAAAAGTTTCTAAAAGAGCAAGGTGGGCTTGATGTGATGAATGAAGTTGTTGAATTCTTCTAGTTATAATTCCTTCATTTATGTTTCCTATGATTTTATTTTACAGATGATTCTTTTGACACAATTCTTTTAAAACTTTTGCAGAAGTTTATTGTAATAGTCTATCAATGAAGATCCCTATGGAGCTGTGACCTGAACTGAAGCTTTCCTTTGTGAAATTGTAATACTTCAACTGTTCTAATCCGCCTTAACCTGTTATGAAACTACCATCTTGTTCAAACTATCTATCTCTCAATTGTAGACTTGTGTCATATATTGCTACATAGACTCCCACTCTATAAACTTCGAGTGAAAAAGCTAAATTGTTCAAAATAGTGAGTCACCTAATGGGCCATCTTGACTTGAGTCATTATCTTAAGAAACTATTAATTCCTCATGACCTTTTGCTTTTACGAATCTTGAAAGTATAACTTTTGAAACCTTCTTATCTTCTTGGTCTTCCTGTACCTGTTTCCTTTTCCATACCTTCTTGTTCTTGCAATCTCGATCCATGTGCCCATAGTTATGACACTTGAAGCACTCAATGTTGTCCATAGGTGATTCCATATGATATATGAAATCACGAGAACTATGGCCATAGTTATGGCATTTGAAACATTCAATGTTTGGCCTATCTAGCACATATTCTCTTCTGACAAAATCATCGTGGAACCTGTCTCGCGATCTTGCAAATTTTCTTCTAGGGTTTTGCAGATAATGATTGTACCTGTCAAAAACTTCATAATCTTTAGCCGTATGTCCATAGTTAGCACATAAAAATAAATAACCATTAAATAAATTTGTGTACTTGAATGTTTCATTCAAATGAATTGGTCTTGGATAATTGTACCTGTCAACAACTTTACAATCCCTAGCCATATGTCCATAGTTAGCACGCGAAAAATAGTAACCATTAAATAAACAAACATACTTGGAAGATTTACCATTCTTCTTTGGAGGGAGTGTTGTAGTCTGTTGTCATCCTTTTATCTTGACTATTTTATTCTTGTTCTTTAAAGTTGCAACATTCTTCTTTTGGTTTTCACTTAGATCGACCTCCTTCCTAGAATCATCATGCGAAGATGTAGAGCTTGTACCTTCGTCAGATGGAGCTTTACCAACTTTAATTGCCTTCATTTTTGGTTCATCTATATTATCTTGCAAGTGTTATTTTTGTGATTCCTTGAGTTTGTTGATCTCATCACAGATTGCATCAAGTTCTTCTTTCTTTTGAGCAAGATCTTCTTGAAACCATATTTCCAAGATCTCCTTTTTCTTTTTTCCTCCTCAATGTGTAGCTCAAGAGGAGTGGTTTTCTCTACTTCTTTATTGAGAACCTGTATATGTTCCTTCTGCTCCTCATCTTCAATCTTGAGCTTGCTTAGTTCAGCTAAATATGTTTCCAATTCCTTTTTATTTTGGTCAAATGTAGATATATATCTTTGATTAGATTCCTTCCTTTCAATTTCTGCTTCCTGCATCTGTTGTTTGATCCTACTAATATCTGCAAAGGTTGTGTCGAGGTCTTGTTGCTTTTTTTGGATTTCTCTCTTGAGTTCTTGTGTCTTTGTATTATTGAATTCTCCCAATTGAGTTCTAATATTGATAATCATCTTCTCACACTCTTCATTTTCCTTGGTGAGTTCTTTTGTTGTCTTCAATTTTGGTTCCAAAAGTCTTATCTTTTCCTTTTGACATTTAAGTTCCTTTATCACCTTGATCACTTGATTTTGAAACTTTGTATTATTCATTTCTCCACTTTGTTCATCATAATTAGAAGGATATGAATTTTAAATAAAATCTTGACCTGATTGTTTTGTTGAATAGATATTATGAAGCTTTTCCCAAAGAGCTTTAGGTGTTGAAAATTGACCAACTTTTGTTTTCACAGAATTTGGAAAAACATTGAAAATTACATTCATGGCCTTTGAATTGTACCTTTTAGCTTTATCGGTAGATGTGCCTCCAGAAATAATTGATTCCCATACTCCATGTGCCTGCAAATTTACTTCCATCTTGGATTCCCATATCCAATAATTATCTGCATCAAAATCAAGGGTTGGCACACAATACTCACTTTCTTCAGATTTTGTTTTACCTTCCTTTGAAATCCTTGCAAGCTACTTCTTTTACTTTCCCATCTCTGTGCTCTAAAAATTTCTTTCGATCACTTAAGTTGTTACTGAAGAAACCAAGCTCTAATACCAATTGTTGGAAATACTGAGAGGGGGGTCGAATCAGTATTCCTTAGCAATTAGCACTTTTAAATATTTTCAGAGCATTAGTTAATCTTCAATTATTATTAATGTTTATCCAGCAACAATAGAAAACAAAATAACACAATAGACACAACAATTTTAGGTGGAAAACCACCTCCGGGTCAAAAACCACGAAACACTTTTGTAATAAATTATTTAATCTTCAACCCCAACTGATATGAAATTTACAACTTCCTAGAATTATAGAAAAGCATTCTTCACCAGCTCCCACTGGAAGGATGCCCTAATGCCTCGGTTTCTTTAATAGTCAACTGAATGGATGCCCCAACATCCTAGACCAACCTATGACCCTGAAGTGCTAATATGCTCCAACCTGTAGGTGACTTCATGCACCTGCGTAGCATCTCCCTACCACCCTATAATGATTAGAAGTGAGACAAGAGTGTGGAATTTCGTACTGGGGACAATGATCCATGATAAAATATGATTTACAATGATTTTATTGTATTTGATCGAACATCCAATCACACTATGACTTGCAACCCAACCATGACATTATCCTAACAGTGACTCCTATACCTCCCAACAATGCCTCTTTGACTCTAGGTAGATTGACTCTTTTACAATAAAGACACTTTCAATGATGACTCTTTTACATCAATGGATTTTTGACAAGAACTGACACTTGACTCGACATTTCTTCTTATATCACTTGCAACTACTAAGGTATTGTTGTTCTTGCTTCAAGTAACAATACTTTGGCATTGCATATCCTTCTAGTATGTGTTCGATTTTTTCTAAAGTGTCATCCTTCCTACACATGCATTAACAAGCAAGACCCAAAAAAATACAAAGAAATATACTTATGTTATTCTACAAAAACATATATCAGAGATGATACTTAAAATTAAAATGAAAACACTAATCATACATACCTTGTTGTAGCAGACTTACCATTGACTGTTGATGTGTGGTCCTTACTATAGTGATCCTTGAATGCATACTTTTCCTTTCCCTCTAGGTGCTCGATATTGACTCTATCGTATCTATGTAATTTTGGATCTACAAGATTTGAAATTGCATCCTAGGGTAGCCCTTCGAGTCCTATTTCCATCCCCACAGGTTTGATTGAGATTGGATTCTTCAAGAAAGAGTTATGCCCCATCTCCCATGATGACCTGATTATAGACTGGTTCAGTAGAGTGAACTTGTACGAATGTCACGTGTCACTGTTTCGACCTTCGGCGCTAAAAACGATACCCAAAAAACTCGAACCATCCTATTTTTCCATTATTTACTAAATTTTAATACAATGTTCAGAGAGAAAGTTATGATTATTTTACCGAGGTCACATGTTTGACATGGAATTTGGGATCCTGCAAAAACCCTAACTTCCTCAAATCATATCTCTGAACATATAGAAAATCAAGACTTGAAATTAAATCATGACATTCATCAAAAGCTCAGCTCAAATGATTTTTAATTTCCTCTTCTAAATCTTCATAGAAAAATGTTATAGTGAAAATTCCATGATAACATGTTTGAAGTAGCGAAATCCTAGAATCCAAGGCACTATACTAGCTTCAAAATAGACCTTCAAACTTGATCATAATTTTGTCCCCTAACTAGACCTCAATGAAACCTTAAACTACCTACAACAAATCCTATGTTAGAAGCTCATGAGGGTTGAACAATTACAGAGGTATTCTCACAAGATAGTTCATTGAAAAGTGCTTTAATGAGGAGGATATGGGGGTCACAATTTATAGAAGTGACTTGAGTTGAGAGGGGCTTCAACAAGTGAATGTTGGAGGGATTTTAGGAGCTTAAAACATTATTAATTATTGATGATTCAATGACCACAACCAATAATGAGTGCCATGCCACAACCCCATGGGGTTTTAGCCCACTAACTAGGGTTACTAACTTCAAACACAAATATCTCTCAAACCGTGAAGAATTACATATATATCAACAAAAACATCTTGATGAGAAAAATTCATCTAGAAGATCCTTGACTTAGAATAGGATTTGGTTTCAAGTCAAAATTCCCATGCAAAATATGGGTAACCCCTGGTGCTGCTTGGCTTGACATCAATGACAACCACTGATCAACAGTTATATCCACCAAATCCATCCAGAAAGGAGAAGAACGTCTTCCCGAATAATGTCTCGAGGACCTGGTCAATAAAAGTAAGGGAAAGTGGTCTTTTTGATTCGCTTTATTCAATTCCTTGTAATCAACATAGATACGCCACTTGCCATTTTTATTTGGAACAATGACTAATGTGGATACCCATTGACTATCCGAGATTAGATAAATAAACCCAACATCCTATAGCTTTTGTAGTTCTTCCTTGACAATCCTCTTCAAAGAAGGATTAATCCTTCGTTGTGGTTGTTGAACATGTTGGCATTCTTCCCTTATGTATATATGATGGGTACATAGATCAGCAGGGATCCCTTTCACATCTGTATATTCCCAAGCGAAGGCTTCCTTCTGATTGTGAAGGAATTTCAACAATTGTTTACCCTAGAAGGTGAAATATTAGGACTAATAGTCAAAATTTTCCCTATATTGATTTCTACAGGAATATTGTTATGGGGTACAGTGACAGTAACATTTTCAATTTTTGTTTCTAGTTTAATAGTTTCCTACATAGCGTAGCTTATGACAGATTCTAGTAGCTGTCGGGTCGAACCAGAAATGGAGTTGGGACTATTAACAAACGTGTTAATAACATCATCTTCCATTTGACTGTGAAAATAGAGTGCTTCACTAATGGTAAGAATTGGTCTAATTTATTCATTTCCAAGTTTAGGCTCATCCGAGTCTGGAAACTTTTGTGCTAAGGTAAACCCTATTTTTATTGATAGGCTTGGTTTTGTTGATGGGTAAAGAACAAGGTTCTTTGTGATTTCCTGATCGACACCCAATGTCAGCATTTGTGGTAGCAATACAAGGTCTACCATGAATCAAAGGATGCCCTCCAATTGGATATTGATTATGTAGCACTAGAAGATCGACATGGTTTTCGCATGAGTCTATAGAAATAGTCACGTCTTCCAACTTCCCTACTGTTCTTACAATGGATCAGTCTGCAAGTTCTATGACTATAGGAGTTGGCTTAAGATCAAGTAAGCCCAAGGTAAGTACAGTTGCGGAATTTATAAACGTTAATTGCAGCTGCTAGTTCTACTGGCACATTTGGGATGTCAACTTCATTAATTTTTACTCTAAGAATCAAGTTTCTTGGATCACCATATTTGACGGGTGTAGCTTTTCCCAACATTATGTCTGATCATTTTCACATGACATGAATAGTGGGTGGGTGTTTCGGTTTTCTTCCATGCTTTTGGAGAAAAAATCCTTAATCGTTTTAGCATAGATCAACAGATCCTTCATAGCTTGTAGTAGTGGGATTTTGACAAATAAGTTCTATAATCCCCCCAAAAGACCAAATTCAGGTTGGGGAATTTGTTTGCTCAAGGATAGCCTCTCAGGGAACAGTGGGCTAGTTTGGCATCCTCGAGTGATAATTGTTTGAGTAGGGGGTTATTGTTCCATGGTAATCTATGTTGAACCATGCTTGATCCTTCTAGAGGAGTTCCTAGGTTTTGGTTCAAAGGCTTCATCATTAGTATGCTCAACAATTATGAGTGAAGTATCAACATTTACCACCTCGCCGAACCAAATATTCAATTTATTGCATTATGTGGTGGCAATACTATATGGAGGAAGGTTGAGTGTCTCAACCTGTTGAGCTCCCTTGTTGTTCTCATTCGGGTTGGATTGAACATGCAGTTGTGAATGAAGAGGAGGATTGTTGGTGGAGGCATTAGACGCAAGCTGTAACTATTGTTGCGTCGTAGGATAGAAGAATTGACCTATAGGAAGAGGAGGTCCACGCCAGCTCTAGGACCATGAAGGAGATGGACCAGGTTGGGGGGACCATGATTGCCAAGGCATTGGATATTGATAGTATTGTGACCACAAAGTTGAAAATGGTACAGATTGAGGCCCAAAATTCAAATTATTAAAATACTCAAAAGGGTCTTGAGACATACCTTAATTTAGGTTTTGTGGTTGTGGTTGCCATGGTTTCTTTGATCCCATAAAGTAAATCTGATGTACTTCTTCATTTCCTCCCTAAAAAACTACCTTCATCCCAAGAGGAGATAGACACATGCTAGTAGAATGACACTTCTCACATACTACACAAGTTTCAATAGTATTGAGTGGGCATTCCTTTAGTGGGTACTTCTTCCTGCATTGAGGGTAAAAAATGGACATTGCCTTGTCAACTTCCATCTGTGTTTGTTTTTCTTGTAGAAAATCCATATATGAGGACAATGCTCTTAGAATATTAGTCCTCAAATTATCCAGCAAGTTTCCAATTTTTGCTTTTGTAACCCCACTGCTCGATGCCTTGAGAGCTTGTACTCCTTTCTTATGCCTTGCAATGCCACGTGAATAATTGATACACAACTCACAAATGGTGTCGAATTCTTCCTTTGAGATATCCCCCTTTCTTACCATGTTCAGGAGTTCCAAAGATTCCTCCCTTAGTGCTCGGAGAAAGATTATCTTTCAGATATCTCTATCCAGATCATTATGGCTCGATCTTTGCAGACTATATTTAAAGGGTTCCACAAAGTCCTCCATGTTCTCATCCTCTTTTTGCACAATCTTAAATATTTACTCTTTAATATCTCGATATTTGTAGTAGTCCTGATATTTTTGAAGGAAAACTGTCTTCATGTCATCCCATGTTGTAATAGATTTTCCCCCTAAACCCATAAACCATCTCAAAGTTGTTCCTTTTAGAGTAGCAGGGAATATCTTCAATTTTTAAGCATCAGAAATATAATCATATCCCTGTCAAACAACATTGAATTCGAAGAGGAATTTCTCTAGATTTTAGAAGAGAGACCATGGAAATTAGGTAATGTTGTTAAAGGAATAAGTTTCATAGGTACATCACCTCTAATATCTCCAATTTGGAACTTGATCGTGGAAGTTGTATGGGCCATGAATATCTTCCAATATTCACTTGGAATCTCAATCGGTTCTAGTTGTTCTATAACACAAGTTTGAGTTTGTCTAACAACACTTCCTCGATCAAATGGTGGAGTTAATTACCTCAAGTCTTCCTCTTATTCTTCTGAACTTGCAATGCTCAATTCCTCGGATCCTCTACTCCCTATTTCTTCTTCCCTGAATTATGCTTCTATTATTGGGGGAGGTTCTGGTTGTGAAATTGACTATTCTCCAGATCTCGTATGAGATCTAATCATAATAGAAACTTGTGATGATGCTCCTGACTTAGCTCTTGAAATGATTTCTTGGATATACGTAACTCTGCCTAGAGCTTTCTTTCGTATTTTTGGGGGTCTTCCTTATCACGTTTTATTTGTGTCTCTATTCATGCAATATGTCCAAGACGAGAGGATGGCCCCTATAATTAATAGGAAAAACAAACAATCCAACAATTTAAGCTTGGGCCCTGGAAGAGGTTTAGTGTAGAATCTTCCTAACCAGGGAGAGAGAGTGTTCCTAAAATCAAGAAAACAAAGAAAGGAAAATAACCCAATAACAAAATTTAAAGCTCGGGCCCTAAAAGAGGTAAAAACTTCCTAATCAGGGCGAGAGATTGTTCCTGAGGGAAAAGAAAATAAAATCACAAAATCTGAGCTCAGCCCCTGAAAGAGGTAAGAACTACCTAATCAGGGCGAGAGAATGTTCCTATGGTAGATATTGGTCATACTTTTGTGCCTTAGAGAGCCTCCCCAATAACAATGCCAAAATGTTGGTGTTCAGATATGAATTACGGAATTCACATTTCCCCACATTAATTATAAGCTCAGGTCTCCTTCATTGTTTCAAGGCTACCATGCAAAGTCTATGTAGGCCACATGTTCCTTACCCAGTATTGAGCAGTCAATAAAGCATAATAATTGAATAAAAGAAAGAAAATAACAGTAACAACAATCTAAATTCACATTAATGCAGTCAATAAATCTTTACAACAATAAATCAAAGCAAACAAAACCAGCATAAATCTACAGACACAACTAATCCAACAACGACTTATCAAGAAAGTGGGCCCGACTCTCCAATCACGACTATGGCAAAAGATCAAAGATTATTTGATGTTCAAGAAATCAGAATTGCATTAGTCAAAAGGAAATACAGTAAAGTCTGTTGTTACACTTCTCAGATCCAGTGTCTGCATTTCTTCCTCCTTAACCATTACTTATACATTGCATTGTTACAAAAATAGTACTAGAAAACTCAAAGATTCAACACCTTTGTCTGCTTGCAAATATACAACAACCATTAAGGCAGAAATAGAATGCAAAATATAACAATAATATTAATCCATCAGCTTCACGTTGGTTAAACACAGTTGCAGTTCCTGTCCCAGAATAACATTTCTAGCTCATCAACACTCGTGCACTGATTTGTAACATGTTGGTCATCATTATCTCAATTCTGGAAGAAAGCTTTAGTTACCAAGTCGCATAGGCAACATTCCCCTTAGGACTACATTTCATTAATTAGTATTCAAAAAGGCATGACAAATTATCATACCTTCATTGTTGAGACATGAATTAACCTCGCAAAAAGCTATGAAATGGGTAAGGTGAAGTGGATAAAAATAGGTAATAATATAAAAATATATCGGCCAACACCTCCTAGTGACTATAGTCTAAATTATGCAGTTTTGTGCTTGTGACCCCGAGATTTGAGCCACTTTTTTAGAGCTAGGATCCAGACCTCTACCCAAAACTTGATAGAACTTTCCAGAATGATGAATGACACAAGGACAAAGCCATTAATGCAAATCTTAGACAAGAAATTGACCTAAAAAGGCCCAACCATGACAGGAATTCCATCAAACACATAGCGAACATGTAGTGTATAGGTCATAATTACATATCTAAACTTAAGGGTCTCATATTTATTTGAAATTCGTCAAAAGGTATGATGCCCTCTCACAATAGCTGAATTATCATCTATTAGGTCATACATTCATTAACCATTCGTTTACCAATAAAAACATGATGAGAGCCATAACTAAAGTTTGTTATAAAACCATCCTTATAACCAACATATAATCATAATAATAAGAATGATAGAATAATTGTCATGGCCACATAATAACAAGTATAAATACTCATGAAATACAGAAGGAAAAGATATCTTATTAAAATATGCAAAACTAACCAAGTCAGGGACTTCCAAGTACCACCTGATCATAGATTGGGTTGAACCAAATCTCTCTTTCAACCAATAACCCCCGTGCCATATTCTACACATGAATGTGGAAAAAAAAACCAAACCAGGGCTTCTAGAGGCCAAACCACCTCAACCCTCAACTAGTGATTCCACCTCACAGTCAGACATCACTAACCATCACTAGATTGGTCTCTTCCCAAGTTGTCAAGGGCTCCAGACCATTTGCTCTAACCTGACTCTAGGAATAGTAACTCAACCCATAATTTCCACAAGGATCCAGAGCGTTTGTCCAACCAAAGCTCCATGACCAGTAATTCAACCAACCAAGGGCTCCAGAGCATTTTTCCAACCAAGGCTCTAGGACTAGTAACCCAACCCAAATTTTTCTAGGGATTCCAGAGTGTTTGTCCAACCAAGGCTCCATGAACTAGTAACTCTGTCTACATCCATGATGAACATGCTTACCAATTAGAAAACAAATGTGAAAACCCACAACACCATGGCTTTCCAGGAAATGGAAAGGCTAGGCAAAATCATTGTCAATCCAAGCAATCTTCCATGCCAATGACAACTCATAACCAAGAAAGCACATGCATGTACCATGCATGCCAAAACTAGCAAGGATATCATACATGCATCTCGATACCTGAAAAAAAAATCTAGTTGTAGCCATTGATCCACCTGTTCTCATGTGCTCTCCTGCTTTCGTTTTCCTTCTACCTCCAAATTGAAGTGAGACTAGAATGCTACAAGCATGCTCCAAGAATGCTCTAAGTGTGAGATAATGAGAGAATATAAGAGACGTCCAAAACTAAACTCACAAAGTTCATCATTAACAAAAGCCACGAACTAATCCTCAGAAGCCTTTTCAACATTGAGGTCTTTAATTTCTTCATTTTCCTTCATTTTTCCTTCAATTTCCTTCTCATGCAAATTTATGACCTTTCACCTTCCTTTTTTCCTATTTTCCATTATTTTCATAAATAAATGGCATTTATTGCCTCTTTGCCTTTGCCAATTTCCATAGCCATTAATTAACCAAAAGTAACACCCACAAGGATGTTTTACCACCATTCAACATGAAATACATGTCTATGTCCTTGATTGTATATCTTTTTACATAGAACTTTGACAAAAAATTGTTACAATTTACTAGCCAACCATATTTATTTATACCTATATTCTTCATATAAAATATATGACATTAGAACTGTGAAAATTTTTCAAAGTTTTGAAGAAACTGGTTACACAAAAAGACGCTTTATTAGCTCTTAAAAAAACCAAGATGGAAAAGAGCCACACACCTAATGGATGGATAAAGGAATTTGATGTAGTTTCTTTTAATGTTATTTTAAAAATGTTTGAAAGAGAAATGAATGTGATATTTGATTAAGAATATTGAATTCAAAAAAAATTGTCAATTAGAAAAAATAGAAGGTCCATTTTTAATTATAAAAGTTTCATAAGATATAAAATTATAACTCCACGTCAGTGCATGATGTAATGGTCGGGGCGGTTGGTTTGCATGCCCCCCGGCCGCATTCAATTCCACAGAGTTGTGTGTGCTGCAGCGTATTCAGATCCATGGAGTATTCTCCAGTGATGGCGATTAATTAACGATGTGACGATTGTCAGCTTAGTTCTGACATGTATATGTAATATATGTAGAAAAAAAGAGGGCCCATAATGCTTCTATAGGGAAATAGCCCCTCCCATTTAAAATAAAAATAAAAATTATAACTATAACCAAATTTACAAGATATTTTAAATCTTTTTATTTATTGTTTGAAAATGTTATGCTCAAATTTTAAAAAAATTATGAATATAAAAATCATAAGGGTTAGATATTGAAACAAATCTAATAAATTGTTAAAATTGTTAAAATAATATTTTTTTCCTTATTACTAATATAAAAAAATATTTTTAAATTTATAATTAATTAAGAATTTAATTTACTTTTAATTTTTTTTTTAAAACACAAATAAAGGCAACAAGAAAATTGTTTCAATTTAAATTTTATTTTTGTATCTTTTTAAAATAAAGGTTGCATTATGGTTGGAGGTCTGGCGGAGTCACGGGCTAGGGTTTGAGGTAGGAGTTTCCCCTGGCAGGCCTGCAACAGCAACAGAGGGCAGGGGAGACCACAACAGAACAGGACAAGGGAGGACTGTCACAGGTCAAAGAGCAAGATTGACCTGGGGTAGGGGAGGATTGACGGAAGAATGATGGGCCTGGAGAGGGGGGGAGTGATCCCCTCCTACAAGAATGTGACAGCTGGAGAAGCAAGCAAAAATGGGACTACGAGAAGCCAGGGAAAAAGGGGCAAGGACGCACCAGCCATGGGAGCGCGCTGGTAAGTAGTTCTGGGAGGAAAATGCGTGCCTAGAGCAGCAAAAAAACCAAGGTTTGTCATCCCCAACAAAAAACTGGAGGAATATAGAGGGTTTATGAAAGACCATGCGTTGATCTGCAAATTCATAGGGGCCTGGCCTATAGAGAAGGAATTGGTCAAATGGATATAGCAACGTTGGAAATCGAAAGGACACATAGACTTGAAACTAGTAGTGAAAGGATTCTTTTCAGTCATATTCTCTAACCTAGAAGACAAAGAGAAGGTATTTGAAGATGGCCTTTACTTCTTCAATAATGCTGGGTTATTTATGTGCCATTGGGAAGAATGATACAACCCGGATCAGGAAAAAATGTTGGCAGCACCAATCTAGGTCCGCCTGGTCGGCCTACCAATGGATTTCTGGGACCCAGAAATCTGGGAAGGAATAGGTAATTTGATTGGGACATTTGTCAAGGTAGCTAAAACAACACGAAAAGGAAGGTACACTTTTTATGCCCAGATTTGTGTTTATATGAACATTACAGAACCTCTTCCTGATTGCATAGAAGTAGAATATCATGATGAAATCTAGCAACAACCCTTGGATTATGAGCACATAACCTTCAGGTGTCGGATATGCCATGAATATGGACATCTATTCAGATCTTGCCCTCAGAAATTCTTGGAGCCCACTCAAGGAAGTAGAAAGGAAGAAGGATCTGGTAAGGAAGCAGAAGGGGGATTCCAGGAGGTTCGCAGATGAAAAAGGACCCAAAAACCAATGAATAACCATAAAAACCCACAGAAAGAGAAGGAACAAGAAGACCAGAACAAATTCGCAGTGCTACAGGAAGAGGAAATGGAAGAGAACAATGAGGAAAATAGTGATGAACCAATAGAGCCAAAACATAAAGATAAAGGGAAAAAGCAAGAACAGATCAAAACAGTGGAAGAAAATGAAGGGGAAGTAAATAAAATACAAATGGAGCAAATTCAGATGGAGATAGACCCACAGAAAGAAAATGTTAGCGAAGAGGAACAAGTGATGAAAAGATTACTACAGGAATGGAGACACCTAGACAAGAGGTTCATCCCAGAAGACCAAGCATAGTTATACAAAGAAATGTTTCAATAATACAAAACGAAACTAGGAACGATCATAATAAGTCAACCCGAGCATCTAGGATCATAGGGGGGATAGGGTCAAGAAGCAGGAGTATCAGGCAAAGGAGGGAAAAGATGGAGAAGAAGACCTATGAGTGAATCCATCCAAATGGTGGGAGAAATGCTTGTTAACGCAGGAAGAGTGGTGTCATTATTGGAGGTATTCCACCAACCAACCAAACTATTGAAATGATAATTACAACCTAGAACATAAGAGGTCTAAACAGTAAAGGGAAACACAGATATCTCAAACACAGACTGAGGAATGATAAACCTAGTGTGATGTTACTTCAAGAAACCAAGATCAGTGAACTAAAACTGAAGGAGATCATGGAAAACGTCAAGCCCAGGTATGAGATAGTAGGATAAGATGCTATAGGAAGTGCAAGAGGTCTGGCCATACTTTGGAACCCAGAAGAAGTAAGATTTGAGGAATGAGTAAGTATGCCAAGAATCCTCTCTGGGAAATTTAGAAACATTGGAACCAAAGAATGGGTGCTACTCTTAGGGGTCTATGATCTTCATATTCTAGGAGAAAGAAGGACTTTCATCTGAAACTTAGTAAATGTGAGAAGTCTACACCAAGATATTACATGGATTATAGGAGGGGATTTCAACATGATTACATCCTTGAATGAAAAAGGAGGAGGGGTAAGAAGAATAGATGGAGATATGGAATTGTTTGCGGGTACCATAAATGAATAGAGGCTAGTGGATATCCTAACTAGTAATGGGATACACACCTGAAATAACAGAAGAGGAGGAAAGCATCAGATTGCCTCAAGATTAGACAGATTTCTAATATCTGAGCAGATTATGAGTAGAGACATTTTTGTGGAAGCGATGATATTTCCTGGGATGGGGTCGGACCACTAGCTGATTAGAGTAGAGATAGATCTCAAAGCTAGCCCAGAAAACTGACCATTCAGATTTGAGGGTTTCTGGCTCAGAGACCCTAAGTTTATAAACAAAGTAGAGGGATGGTATAAGAAAAGTGAACAAAGGGGAGGAAACAAAATGCAAACATTCCAGCTAAAGCTGAAGGAAATAAAGGAAAAAATCAAGAAGTGGAACCAAGACGAATTTGGGAACATAATACATGACCAACAACAGTTAAATCAAAGGATGATGGAAATACAACAAGAAATGATAAGGGAAGGGCTTAGTGAGGAATTAGCAGCAGAAGAAGGCAGACTGGTTAGCCAAATAGAGGAAATAAGGAGACAATAGGAAATCTTATGGAGGCAAAGGTCAAGAGTGAACTAGTTAAGGGAGGGAGAAAGGAACACCAAAGTTTTCCACAAAGTGATGGTACAGTACAGACAGAGAAACAGAATCTTCTCCCTAAAAAATGAAGAAGGAATCCGATAAACTCAGCATGAGGATATGGAGGAAACCCTGGTTAGATATTTCAAAGATCTTCTAATGGAACCACAGGAGGAAAGGCAAGAAGCAGCTCGCACAATATACAACCAAATTACCAATATGATTACCAAAGATCAAAACCTACCTTTAATGAGAGTAGCTACGATAGAGGAGGTCGAGGAGGTAGTGAAAGGACTGAATAAAAATAAGGCCCCAGGACAGATGGCTTTACGGCGGAATTCTATCAAGCTGCATGGAAGTTCATAGGCAATGACATTCTGGAGGTGGTGGAAGAATCTAGAAGAAATCAAAAGGTATGGCAGGGGTTAATGCAACTCTCCGCTCACTCATCCCTAAAACCTCCAAGTCAGATGACCTACAGGGCTTTAGACCTATAGCCCTTTGTAATGTTATTTATAAAATTATCTCCACTCTGATAGTTAAAAGACTGAAAGTGATTTTAACTAGCATTATATCCCCAGAACAAACAGGGTTTGTGGAGGGCAGACAGATCCTAGATGGGCTGATAGAATCCTAAGAAGTGGTGCACTCGCTAAGAGTAAAGAAGATGGCTAGAATTATGATTAAATTGGATCTATCCAAAGCCTATGATAGATTAAATTGGGATTACCTAAGGAAAGTGTTGAAGGAATTTGGATTCTATGACAGATGGATAAATTGGATCTCCATGATGATATCCACCCCAGTTTTATCAATCCTCTTAAATGGAACCCTGTCATCCACCTTCAAAGCCACCAGAGGTCTTAGGCAAGGGGATTCCTTATCCCCATTCCTTTTCATTATTGTTGTAGATGGGCTAGGAAGGTATATTAAAAAGGAAACGCAGGAGAACAAAATCAAAGGGATAAGGTTTTGGGGGAACAATCTCTCGATAACCCATCAGCAGTTTGTGGATGATATCACGTTATTCTATGATGTATCTCTCAGGGATGTCAAAAGAATGAAAGACATCCTTGATCTCTTCATGGATGCCTCGGGCACTCAAATTAACAAGGAGAAATAAAGCGCCTACTTCTTCAACACAACTGGTAATGTAAAAAGTTACCTTGCAAGAATTTTGGGATTTAGGGTAGGAGAGTTACCCACAAAGTATCTAGGAATACCCTTGGCAATCAATTCTATTCAGATGACAAATTGGCAGCAAACTATACAGAAAATCTTGGGAAGGCTTGCCAATTGGTCTTTTAGATCCCTAAACCTTGTAGGAAGAGTAGTCCTAGTAAAAGCAGTCCTGCAATCAATTCCGATTTACCAACTATCGAGTATGGCAGCACTAAAAGGGGCTTGCTCCAAAATGGTGGAAATATTCAAGAAATTAATATGGGGAGGGCCTCAATAGCAGAAAAAATGGGCTTTGATCTCCTAGCAAGGATTGACCAAGAAAAAGAAGGAAGGGGGCCTAGGGCTAAGGGATCCATATCTCATCAACCAAATTATGGGAGCCAAGTTATGGTGGACATAGCTGGTAGGAGGAGGAGACCTTTGGAAATGAATATGGACAAGGAAGTATAATATGCTAGGGAGAGCATAAGACATATTAAGGTATGCAGAACCACCAAGAGGATCTACCATTTGGAAACTAGCAAGCCAAAACAAGGACATAATCACAAACCATGCTTTATGGGAAATACGAAATGGCAAAACAACAAAATTGTAGGATGAGGTTTGGCAACAACGAGAAAAATTAAATGAAAAACAAGAGTTCATAAATCTTCTAAAATTCTCAAAAGATGTAGGTCTAAACCGAGTAGATGAGTTCTAGAAAGAAGACCACGGTGAGGAGGATTGGAGAGTTTCGAAAAACCCAGAAGAATGGGATCAAAGTATAGAAGAAGAGCAGAGAGAGCTCTATGTAAAAAAAATGTGAACAACAAAGATATATATTAGAATAGGACATGATATCTTCACATGGGGACACTCCATGAAAGGGACATTCACATTTAAAGAAGCATATGATTTAAAAACTAAGTAGGATCATGAAGGACTCCAACATCTATGGAAACAAATCTAGAATAGAAAATGGTGGCCAAAAGTCACTCACTTCCTCTGGTTAACATGTAAAGGCCGAATTTTGACATGGGACCAACTTCAGAAAAGAGGGATGCAAGGACCATCCCTATGTGGTCTATGTAAGAAAGACAATGAAAATATAGAAAACTTAATGAATTTATGCCAGTTCGCTCAACAACAGTGGGAAGCCATCTATGGGGTCTTCAGAAGGACGAATAGGAATCAATAGAGAATAAGAGAGATAATCCAAAAATGGGGACGAGGCCACTTCAATAGCCTGATTCTTAATAGAACTTGGGGGCTAGCAATAGGATTTAATATTTGGATGATAGGGAAGGAATAGAATCGGAGGATCTTCAAAAACAAGGAATCCACTAGAGCAGGTATGGAAGGGAGTAATCGAACATATCAGGGAAACCATCCTAGCAGAAGAATGGCAGTAAGAGGACTGGGAGACCTTGCCACAGGAAGAAAGAATTTTAAAAAACCTCAACCTAGCCAAAGAAATGGTGGGAGAGCATACATGGAAAGAAACAAGGGAGAATAGGGAATTACCCAAGAATTTCACTAGACTAGCAGAAGGATTCATTAAATTGAACTTTGATGGAGCCTCCAAAGGGAATCTTGGTATTGCATGGATAGGAGGCATCATCACAGATTTCCAAGGCAAGGTTAGACTGTTGTATTCGGCACATTGCGGCATGATGAGTAACAATGAAATATAACTCATGGAAGTACGACAAGGATTGAGAATAGTTGTTAGGCTCAGGTATAAACAACTGGAAATTGAAGGGGACTCCTTAATAGTAATCAACATGATGTAGAAACTCTACAATGGAAAGGCATGGGACAAACTAAGCCAAAGTTGGAGAACAACAAGCCTCATCCAAGAGCTACAAGAAATTATCAAACAATTTTATTATATGATAATCAAACACGTAAAAAGAGAAGGGAATAAAGCAGCAGCCTTCCTGGCCAACTGGGGATGTAACTAGCATGTAGGACACATGGAAAGAACATGACCTATACAACCAAGGGATATAAGTGAAGTGAACAAAGTTCCTTCTAAAAATTAATTACTCCAGAAAACTTGGAATATAAAGATATCCACGAGGATACAAATATTATATATTAAATGTGTGAATGAGAATGATAATGATAATTTACAATGAGAATGAGAGACTTACTTATATATCAAGCAAGTGTCTCTTCATGAAGAGTCATGTCTCAATTAGACATGCCTCTTCAACCTAATTACTATTTTCTTAATAATTATTTATGCTTATTATCATTTATCTTATTTTACATTATTTATATATATTTTATTCGTTACATTGCCTCCTTCCTCAAATCTTGTCGATGACAAAAGGCTTGATCTCCTTTTCGGCTTCGAACGTCTTTCTGTCTTGGAACAGTCACCTTTGTTGATACAAGCTGCTATGATCTTCTTAGTGATAACCAAAATTGTCACACTGAGAAGGGATCAAACCACCCCAGATTAATCTTTTGTATAGCATTCTAATCACTGGAATTTTGTAACGGCTTGTTAGCATAAGAGTGGATTGAGGTTACATCACTATTATATGGAACATCAGTTTGTTATTTCTGGTCTGAATGGTACCGATACGTAGCATGGTTGATTGGTCTACTCTCATGATTCGGATGTTGATATGGAGTTTTTAGATTTTCTTCTGGCAAAGATGTTGTTGAATTGGTTATGGAACATTCACTTGGCATGTCCATTGTCTGAACTGCAACATCTAAGTGTGTCGTTTCTTTAACTGACTTGTCTTCTTGAGTTGTCATATTCACTCGATCAGTATTTGTTGTTTTGTCATCAACTTGAATTCCTACATTTGATGCTTCTTTCTCAATAAGTTGTTGTACCTTGTTTTCTAATGACTTCTTATCCTTCTTAAGTTTCCTAATTTGCGACAGTAATTTTTTGCTATGGTTTTTAAGTCGAGAAACTTCTTTGTTTTTGTCAACATTGATTTTGTCAATTTATTTTTGCATATTTTGTAATAACTTTTTAGTTTCTTGAGACATTACTTTTGAAATATCTGAGATATCTTCAGGTGTTACTGAATTTGGTTTTAGTGTAAAATCTTGGAGCATTATTTTCTTCTTCTTGTAAGAAAATGTTAAAAACTTCTTCTTTGTATATAGAATAAAGGAACCTAGAGTTTCCATCCAGGGTAAGCCCAAAACAATATCACTATTGTTAAGAAATAAATTTTTCACGGTGAATTGCGAGGTAAAAGTGTAATCTCCAATACTTAGGTATAGATTGCTTATGTCATATTGTTTATCACATATGCGAGAACAATTTGTTTCAGCTATATTTGATTCAAGAATCACCAATTGGTTAGCACATTTAGGACTAACATAATTACTTCTTTCAGTAGGACTGATAGAGATTATGATGTCTCTTCCTGTGAGTGATCCTTTGATTTTAAATAGTGTGTAAACATATGTACTAAAAGTTTCAGGAAACCTTTCATTACTAGTCGCCATTTTTGCCTTGATGTTTTTACGTAAACAATATGTCAACTAGAGCTATTTTTATTATAAAATATCACTTATTTCTTCTATATATATTTTTCAAATATTCTCCTTTAATGTGGATTGTTAAAACTTGAATACCCTTTTATTAAAAAAAACTCCTTTATATTGTTGCCCTCTATATATGTATGTATTTCTTTATATTAAGACCCCTTTTCAAAATAACTTTATTATCTTATAATAATAATAGTTTCACTTCTTTTTTTAATAATAAATTGGTCCCCTTTTTTATATACTTAATTACTTCCTTGATAAATTTTTAATGTCACCCCACTCAATAAATATAAAGGTCACTTCTTTTCATATGACACGGTCATGATGTTAAAATATCATGGGCTATTACCATGGGTTGTTTTTAAAACCTCCATTAAAATGTTCTCCACGTAAAAGTAAAATGTATTCCTTTTCTTTTTGTTTTTTTTTTTAACTTTTTAAAATACCATGGGCAATTACT
>APFE030296703.1:141998-201787 GCA_000404065.3 Pinus taeda
GCCAGAGAAAGGGAAATTGCGTATCTGTCTTAAGATCTTTTGTTGACTGATTTTTTTGTTGATAAGGTGTTCTGGGTTTAGTTTACTGTTATTGTGGATCTGGTTATCTGGGTGACTTACTGGTACTTGATGATCATTTGATGTTTATGGATCCAGTTTGAAAATTTATGAAAAGTGGTCCTTGAAAGAAAAGAAGTGGGGGGTTGTAGCTCCCTTCCAGGAGAGACTGGAAAACGAGAGAGAGTTGTAGCTCTCTGCAGGTTGCAGCCTGCGTACTGGTAAAGGACTGCACCAGTACAAGACCATTGTTGAAGGAGTTTCTAATTTGAAAGAAGATAGAGACATATTGCAGCAGGTGGTTTTCACCCACATTGGGTTTCCACCTTATATGTGGTGTTCTTTGATGTGACTGTCTGTTTTTCTTGCTCATTATTTTATGGTACTGATATGCAAAATAATTCAAAGTGTAAATAGAAGATTTGTTAAAAGAACTAGATAATACTGATTCACCCCCCCTCTTAGTATTATTTTCAACAAGTCTATGAATGTATACAAGAAGCTAGAGCACTATGAGTGAATTCTAAGTGATTACACATTCATACCACTGCAAATATTGGGAAAAAAACAACACAACACATTCTGAACATCGAATCCCTCCTGAGTCCTGAGAAGTAAAGCCAATCTTGTATTACTAAAAAAGAGTCTTTACATGAAGCCAAATATCAGAGCTTTTTTCAATCAATTTCCAACCTTATGTACATTGCTCTTTCTCCTATTTATAGAATCCTTTTAAACAGGCTCAGATTCCTCCTCCAACATGAGGGGAATTCCAATTCTACTTCTTATGACACCTATTCACACTTTAACTACCTATTAAATGTAACAAAGTGCTAACTAGACTTATTAGAGATCTAAGGCAAATAGAAGTCTGACTCCATATCATGCTAATAATAGCATGCATTACAATCAATTCTCGTTCTTTGACAAGTGGTCTCTTTTAGTTTAGCTGTAGTAGGTGTTTGTAGCTGCCTGCTGGTCTTTAATGTCACATATTCTTCCTGGCTCCTGAAAAGTAGGAAACTGCCCCTGTTTATCTGTCTTTGGTTTTCCTCAAAGATATTCGAACTAATGAACCATGTTCTTCTTCTTTGATTATACCAAAATATATTAGAATGCCACCTGCTTGATGTGCTATCAACCTTTTTCCATGTGTGAGAACAAGAACTCTTCCAAATTGTCTGACATATCATGAAATATGGTATTTTTGATCACTTGATATCAAAAGTTTAGAGTTCGAATATATGTTTCTTCCCCATGTTTCTTCTCTTGTTGAATGTTGACACCTGTTACATGATCCTTGGAAGAGATTTCTTTTTCAAAAATTTTCCCTCGGTCTTTCTAAATTGGTTGACTGAGTTTGAATTATGTAGCTATAGCAGTTTCGTAGCACGCTATGAAACTGCTATGCGTTAGGCATTATCTTCAGCAGTTTTGTAGCGCGCTATGAAACTGCTGTGTAATCACCAAAACACAGTCTAATATAAAAAAAATTCTATCTTGAGCTTCTTTATATTCAAACATCCTTCTCAACTGCTCCAAAGCTTTTCAAAACTGAGTGAAACTGTATGATTCCTCAAGAAAAATTATAACAAGGAAAAAACCATCAAAATTTGGAACATAACCTTTATTGATGTGTGACTTCCTTAAGGATATTTTTTCTGCTGGGCTCATTTCATTTTTAAGTCCTCAATTTGCTTCTTCATGACTCTGGTCCCAGCTCTCAGCTTTGTATTGACCTTTCTGATGAATTGTGCCTCCTTTATTGCAGGAACAGTCCAACTACGGAATTGAGCATTAAAGTCGACCACCTCTCATATTTGAAATGTTTTTTCCTCCCACCGAGCTTGCATTTGGTTAAAATAGGCTTCTTTAATTGCACGTTTTCTGGAGGCTTTCTTCAGTCTAGCAATTTCAAAGTTTTCCAATTCCAACTTTCTTTTCAACTCTTCAACACTATCTTCTTCCTGAAGGGTGACTGCTTTACCTTTATCTTTTCCTTCATGAGACTGTGTTATCTCCTCTATTTCATCTGCTCCTGGTAGTATCTCTTGTATGTCTTTGAAATTCCTCGTTATGGGTCTTCTTGGCCTAAAGACAAATTTATCAACCGAATCATTGAACTTTAGCTTTTTCGAGGCTTTATTTCTCTTAGTCTTGTATTTTCCTGACTCTATCACATTTGCTTGAACCAGGGGAGACTCTTCAATATCAATCTCCTGCAATATGTCGTTAAGACTTCCCTTTGAAACCGGGGTTTCTTCAGTCACCACTACTTTTCCCTTTTGCCTAGCTAATTGGCTTCTTGTCATTCTTCTCTAGACTACTTCACCTGTGGGTGATTCAAGTGCACTCTCTCTGATTTGAATTTTCTCTTTCTAGTATTTTTGGGGTGTATCTTGGATTATCAGTGACTTGGTGGGTTCCCTTACCTATTTCCTAGCCTTCACCTTTATAAACCTCCTAGATCTTGTTTCTGCCTGATGATCACTGGTTGCTGGCAAGTCTTTTGTATTTTGAGGACTAAGACCAGTCTCGTTCTTGAAACTAGACATGAAGATGAACGTGGGCTAGTCTCTACCTACCTTCTGGAGTTCATGCAGAACAATCAACTTAACCAATCTATGGTGGAATAATGAAGTCTCACAAGCCTCTTTCCTTAATTGCACCTTATCACACATTTTGCTTAGGCTATGCAATAAGAAGAAAGGTAAATCAATAGATGTCTTCCCTATGAAATGCAACAGAAGTTTAAAATTATATGAATACACCTTATTATATATCCCTTCATAGGTAAGGTACTTCTGTATGCAGGTAAGCAAATTGGCATACGAATCCTTGACATAACTCCTAGGAATAGACTTGTTTAAATCGGAGTTAAAGAACTCGTGCTTCAGAAATTCTTTACATGGGTTCATATCAAATTTGAAATTCTTAAACCAAGTTTCTTTCCCTCTTGGAATCTCCGTAAATGTGGATATTATGTCTGGTGAGACCTGCAATTCAAGCATACCAACCCTTGAATTCAGTCCTATGAAATTCAAGGCAAACTCCTTGGTGACTTGTCCATGACCTCCCTAGAGTTTCTTGCAAAAATTCCAGCACCCAGCTTGCTTGAATGCATGCTCAACTTCTCTATTCCTCAAGGTCATGTCTAAACCTTTAGGTTCAGTCCTTAAACACCTCCCTGACCTGTGATTCTTTCTCTCTACATACCCCTCCATGAATCTCTAGCGGAATGATATGTTTGATGACCGACACTGTTTCAATCTTTGATCTCTGCCTCGCTTGATATGTAATGCATTCAAATTGAACATTTGTAGATTTTTCCCTTACGCAATGAATACAATCATGACTAAGACTGTGAATACTTGACTTTTATTGGGTCTTGCAATCTGAGTGTACTAGAGTACCTAGCGACGGTAATGATGGAGATAAGTAGTTGGACATGATATGTGGAGTGTATAAGCTGACAGTGGATGATGCAACCATAAATGAACTTGGAAGATTCGACAGTTAGGAAATATTTGCTGCGGATTGCATGAATCTCCGATTTCGTAGCGCAGTCAGTGCAAAATATGGATTATGCACTACGAAATCACCTAAAACATGTTGCGCTGCGAAAACACCTAAAACTGAATTATGCGCTACGAAATCACCTAAAGAGCTTTGTAGCACATAATAACCATTGAACAAAGCTGAAACATGGAAATTGTGTGAATTATGAGACCTGTGGTGAATGAGAATGCATAGCAGATTCCTAAGACTCAGACTCTAAGGAAAACAAAAACTCAAACATAGAGTAGCACTGAATCTTTACCATCAAACTAATGTGAGCAGTTTGGGAATTAGAATTCTTAAGTGATAACAGCTTTGATGTCCAATTAAATTTTGCCCAATTTCGAAAAGCAAAGGAAAATAATTGGAAGGAAATGACTTTGCAGATCAACTAAAGCAACCACCATGGTTTCTCTTGAAGTAGTTGAAATATAAACTAATTCCAAAACTTCAAAAATTTGGCTTGTATAGAATTCACTGGTTTTAGAAATGTCACACATCACCTGAACCAAATTCTAGTGTAACTTAAAAAAACTCGTAATGAGGTATGATGGATTCAAATATAACTGGAATTAGGAATATACAAAAAAGAAACTGCAATACTAACCAACTACTAATTTAGAAAGGAAAGTACTCAATACAGATACTAGAGCCTAAATCTACATAACCCAGAGGCAAGAAAAAATAGATGTTATCCATATCAATTGAAAATATGAATCTTTCCAGCCAATGCAACCATTATTCACCATTCTAGAATCTACTATCAAACTAATAAAATATTCAAAAAAGCAATACATTTATGTATACATTTTCACAACCTATGTTTAGGACATGGTTTTTGAAAAATTGTTGTCTTCTTTGTTGTGTTAGGACCTATTCGCATAGGTATTGAGGAACAAAACACCCCATTCATCTTTTTCATAGACCAAACTTGTTCATTCTCATCCCCAAACCTTAGAAACCCATATCCCTTTGAACGAACTCTAACCCTATCAAAAACAAACTTAGCTCCTTTTATAGTTTGGTATATGGTTCATAATATCTCTTGCAACAAATAGTTTGACACATTGGATGCCAAATATCCAACAAATATAGGATAATTAGGTCGAATCTTAGGCCACTTTTCTCCGATGCCAAAGGTTGCCCAATTTATCTTGTAAAAGTTTCCAGTGTTGAGGATATATGCACCATTGTAAGTTTGAAAAGCTCTCTCATCTCCTGTGTGTCTTGCAATATCCACAAAGCCATAACCCTCTAATTGTATATTCTATTTATTGGGAATCATTTTAACGGAAACCACCTGTCATTGAAAACATGCATATGATTAAAATGACTATGTATCCAAGCAAACATTTCTGATAATCAAAATGCAAATAATATTTAGTAGATTTTAAATTTGAATACAAAGTATAATGAGATAGGAAAACAGGAATAAAAAACATAAATTACAATTGATATACATAGTCTAATAATGTCAACTCAAAAGTTAACAACTCTAATCACCTCAAACAAGTCTACAATGCAAGTATTAGGGTGTTGCCTCAAAACAACAACAACAACAATGGAGGTAGTTTTTAAAAATATCAAAGACTTCAAGGGAGGTCTCACCACCATCATCACTACTCAAGGAAAAATTAACAACTAAGACACAAGACTAGAACCTCAACACTTGTAACAAAAACCAAGTAAAAGTCTATAGCCCCATTCATATTACCATGGTGCATGAATTCTCAATAATGGATATCACAAGTCAAAAATTCATTGCAGAGAATAAAGTTTCTTGAGAATGAAAACAAGAAGCTCCATTCAGACATACTTGACCTCAAACAATAGATTTTTGAAATGAAAAATCATGAAAACACACTTATGAAAACCAATTGTAGACTCCCGACACACCAAACATAAATATCAAAACATAAAAAGATAACCAGAGATGAGATCACAACAAGCCCTTTTAAAAAAAGGAAGATGAGATCAGAATGGCCTCCCTTGGTCACTGTGGGGAAAGGGGTGGTACAAACAAAATTGAACATCTACGAAGCCCTTGAGGTTAATCTTAGAGTGCATGGGATCCCCTTCCCATGGCCCCATCAAATACCCTAAAGATAGTTCCTGAGGCAGAGGAATGTGATGTATAGGTAGAACCATGTCTAGAGAAGAATAGAGAAGTGGGAAAAAGGGAGACAAGGCTGGCACAAGCATTACTAGCCAATGAAACATCCCTTAGGGTAAAATATTGCAAAGAACACATGACAAGGTCAGATTTAGATGCCAAATACTATAGTTTCCATGCCACAAATATATGAATTTTTCCTCACTGATTATCTCAAGAAGTAATCTAAAGTTCATTGCACTCTCGATACTCTAGAGGATATATGCCAATTAACCTTGCTTCCACACCACAAATAAATGAATGTTGCTCACTGATTGTCCTAGGAAGTCACCTGAACTTTGTTGCACTCTTGATACTCCAGAGGAAAAGCTCACTATTGCTTCCACACCACAAATAGATGAATGTTTCCCACTTATTGTCTCAGGAAGTCACCTGGAATTTGTTGCACTCTTGATACTCCAGAGGAAAAGTTCACTAGGACCCCAATTTAAGATATACGAGTTATCCCAATCTTCATTAGGTTTCACAGCTTCTCCTATAGGGGGAAGAACCTTAACCAAATCGAAAAAACTCCAATGCATCTAAAACAAACTTGACCCCCAAATATAATACACATAAAGACAAAGTAATTATTGATTGGAACATGATGAGACCAATCTAGAGACAGGGTTTTTTGTAAAACACCCTATCCGGAGATAGGAATGAGATAGATGTGGCTCCTGATTGTCACCATGTCCACTATGCTTAGGAACAAAACTCGGTAGGTGTGGCTCTCGATTTTCGCCTGCTCTCTATGATCAGGAACAAAAATTGGCAGATGTGGCTCCCTATTTTGGCCACGTTAGATGCGCTCTCTAATTATTGATGGGAACAATGTTGATGGGAACACAACGAGAAAAATCTAGAGACAGGGTTTTTTGTAAAACAACCTATCCCCAGATAGGAACAAGACTTGACAAGTGTGGCTCTCGACTGTGATCGTGTTCCCTATACTCAAGAACCGAACTCAGCAGGTGTGGCTCCCCAGTATGGCCAAGTTTGCTGCGCTTTCTACTCCCATGATAATCCCACCTCTTTTTGGCCTCCACTTGGCCCATATATGCAATAAAAAATACCTTATAGTATATATATTATAATATTACATATAAAAACCCTTGTACCCCTTGTTATATAGCCAATATAGAATTTTATTTTTTTTTCATTTTTTATACCCCGATATGAATGCACGTGATACGGTATTGCTTGTTAGTGAAGCCCCCGTGCTATATCTCTGGCTTTGTGGTAATCAACGTTGACCTATTGCTTTGCCTTTCCACATTGAAATATATTTTAATTACACTATAATCTTATATTAGCTCAAGCTCTGAGCTCAATGTATTTTAATTTGATTGCATTCTAGCATCATTTGGAGACTAGAATTGTGTATTTGCACAACTTCACTCTTTGATATTTTGGATTTCTAAGAACATAAATTAGGATAAATTATAATTTTGTAATATTTATTTTTAATATATAAATATATTTAACAACATTTAAAATATTCAAATAATACAAATTAAACATTTCAAAGTTATAATTTGAACAATATCTTACGACATTTAAAACAAAATTCATTGAAAGAAATCAACAAATAATTGCAATACATGATTCAACAACTCTTTTAAATTAGGAGGATGTAATCGCAGCCTGGCATTAATATTCAATAATTGTCGTAGTGTTTTCTTCTCAAAGATGTACGAAAAGAACCCACTTAATATTGTGGATGACAAACAATCTCAACAATACAAATGGTTGCTAAACATGGTAGATGTGAAACAACTAATAGAAACAAAACCTGCCAATGTCCATACCTATGCCACAATCATAGTTAAACAACAAAAAGAAAGAGTAATAACTCCAATCATCCAATGGAAACCAGATATGTAAAGAATAATTTTGTTATATCACATATGGAGAGAACAGATAAATGTTACCAGTCCCCCTCTATGGAATGGGTTTTTGGCTATCCTCAAAATACTTCACCTTGTGCAGAGTCTTTCTGCTCTATAATGTGAAACCCAACAAAAATATGGTGTGAGACAATAAAAATAATCAGATTTGAATAATAAATGAAAATAATAAAAATTGAATAATGAATGAAAAACTCTTCTATTTATAACAAAATATTGGGTTATCCTAGAATAATGAGAAATAATAAAATATTATTGATGCCATTCTTGGAATAACAAGTTGAAATATTTAATTATATTTGGTTAGGAGGGAAAAAGTATTTAAACTTTTATTTATAAATAATAAATAAATTAAATGATTTATTTATCATCTCAAGGAATTAGTTAAGGAATAATAAACAAATAAGGATTTATTTAATTATTCCTAAGGGATTTAGTCAAATTTAACAAAGAATAATAATTAATTAGTGATTAATTAATTATTCTTAGAGAAAAATAAGAAAAATAATGATTTATCAGTTTATTTTTCATGATTGGGTCAAATTTGAGAAGGAATAATAATAAAACAATGGTTTAATTAATTATTCTTAGAAGAAAGTCAAATAAATAGTGATTTATTTAATTATTTTTCATGGGTTTAGCTATAAATTACTTAAGAAATGTGGTTTATTAAATAATTTCTCACACTGAAACAAATTTTACTATGGTAAAATTGGCTTTACATGGTGTACTTCGATCCCTCTAGTAAATTAGGCTAGATGATCATTTCTTTGGTGATAACAGACTGCCCCCAATGTATGAGTGTTAGGAGAAAAACATATGACCAAAGTACATTTTAAAGACACAATCACTTAGAGAATGGAGGGGAGTCATCGAGTGAGCGAGAGAGAGAGAGAGAGAGAGAGCGAGAGAGAGACCAATGAAGTTGAATTAAAAGAGGATAGGGACAGAGGGGGCGTGACTAATGCAAGTCTCCTTTTATGTTGTGGCACCGGACCTCAATGATGTGGGGGAGGTATACCCATACCCACCGAGATAACTTTGTACAAAAATAATAGTTTTCCCATAAATATAAAACTGAGCAATGAAGTACATGCTGAATGGTACATGACATGCTGGCATAACATAGCCAAAAAATAATACAATGTATCCCATATACATAATGCACTTGAAAAAACATGAGTTAGGATTGAATACAATAATATCTAAGTACATGAGATACAAAACCCCTTCCCTCAAAAAATGGGTGTGAGGGAGGGTAGAACAATCGAAGAAGCCATGTTAAACAAGGAAGGGCTCCGCAAAACTAAATGGATCATTTGGAGGAGGCGTGCATGCTATGAACACTACGATCGGTAGGAACCAAACCCATCAACTTTACGGAACTACATCTGAGGTTGTAGCATAGTAGGTATGTATCCAAGCATGCAGGGGTCTACCTAAAGGGAAACCCCCTCATGAGGTCTGAAACATCTCACACACACCCAGGAATCACTGGTATAATCTGCTGCATCATTAGATCATCAAGTGTATGGATCACAAACATGAAACAACCAAGTAAAATGGAAATAATTAGACCATATACTCTATCCAAGGCACCAAACAAGAATGGAAGCTGGAACCAAGATACACCACCCTCTAGGTCATTCCTCTGGAATAAATGAGTTGATGTAGACAAAATAGGGCCCGTGATAGATAAGGCAATGTGGATCCTCTACTAAATCGTCAGGGAAAATAGTAATGTGACTGATGGATTGACACTAGGGATAGTGGGGAAACGGTATTGAGAGACAAATAGATGACTACTCTTGTTAGAGCATAAAGTTCATGGTTGACTTGGTAGCAACTGACTCAACTCCAGAGGAGATGGGGATAGTATGAGTGGAGGCCAAAATGGGAAACAAGGGATGAACGTTATGCAAATATGGATGGAATATTGTGACATGATATGATGGGACTTGAAATAGACTCCAAGAATGCAAGGGTGCCTTGTTGCAATGCTCTAAACAAGGATGACTTGATGACTCTTCCACATAGATGAAGCCTGGTGGGGACCATTAAAACATGAGTAAATGATGGTTACTCATGATGAAAATCAACATATGGTACAACAAGTAGTAAGAGGAGGTGGACCCAAAATTACAAGTGTCACTTTATGACAAAATTTGATTTGGAGAGACGACGAAGCAACCTTCTTAGCAAAATGGTTTCTGGGTGAAGTGTCAAATAATAAAAAAATGAGGAAGACCCATTTTAGATCTTAGCGAGAGCTTTCCAATAGTGCTGATGGTTCATCAAACTGAGCTATGGTCTAGTCGTAATGGGCAATAGAAAAATTAGGGATTTTCTATGAAAGGACATTTTCCCTCCAATTTCGATTCATTTGCTAAGTGAGCTATGCTTAATTTGGAGAGGAAAAGGCCCTGAATCTTATTGAGATCTTAGCAGAAAAATTGACTGTTAGAAATAGGATTTGTGACTTTCAGGTAGGTGGCCTTATTCATCTCTTCAATTTGATTGGTTTATTTCCTGATTTTTGGTAGCTAGCAGCTCCTTGAGAGAGCCTTGCCCTTGGTCATGGTCACATCAGACTTTTTGGGTCCAGAATTGCGATCTGGCTCATAGGAAACAACTAGAAACCTGTGAGCTCACACTTTCTGGATTGAAAACTACAATTTGTGGCTGGAGGAAGGGTTTGTCTACTGGCTTGGTGGGGGTTGTAGGCTGATCAATGTAAACCATTGTTTTCTTCTTTTTACTAATAAGAAATATGGTGTTTTGCAGGCATGGCAGAGCTAAAAATCAACTGGTGTGAATGAGACTTGGATACTCTTCGATCTGATATCCAAGGGGATCAGGTAGTTTGAGGGGCATTAGCTCATTATGGGGTTCTCAAGTTGGTAGAGAACCCACTGATGAGGGTAGATGAGCCCTTTCTATCAAGAATTGTGAGTTATTGGGATCCATAACAAGAGATATTTGTCATGCATGGGCACAAGATCGAGCTCACATTATAGGATATTTACTTTTTGACCAAACTTCCTCCCCTTAGAGTGGTGGGTGATATTCATCCGATATTACCTAATGGGAGGAACATTGCTGAGTTCATGGAGTGCCACTGTCAATGGGGTGTTTGTGTCAAGGGCATGACTATCACGCTTGTTGATCTACAGAGGCTAGAGACACAGGATGTTGCCGTAGTTGTGCTATAGGTCTTGGGCAGCCAGGCATTCCACCACATCACTAGTGGGCAGATGATGTTAGTTAAGAGTGTTTTGGCCAAGACCTACTATTGGTGGGCCCAGATGATGCTGTCATCGGTGAAACAACAATTGAATCTTTGTAAGAGGTAAGTGAATTGTGACTACAATTTTTCTACAGTACTATGTGTGTTCTTCTTTGAGACGATACACACTATCCATCCTCATGTATAGATCCAAGATGGTGGCCCAATGGAGCCCAGGATGCACCGCTGGGGGAAGTTACTATGGAGAGGAGGAGGAGGGGGAGTCGGATGGGTATCCCGACCAGAGTTGTTCACACATTGGGATCATATGCCCCTTTATATTGATGACTACCCTTATAGCAGGATGAACTATTAGGAGGATCCTGACATGCTACTTCTGCTCGGGTGAGCGTGGGGACCAAACAGTAAGTGTTAAGTTGCTATGGTCCATTTTATATTTATATCACATGTATATGGTATTAGGTTCCTATACAATTAGGTTTCATCTTTCATGATTAACAGTGGAAGGGCTAAATATGTTCATTATTGCAAGCTACAAAGGTTCCATATTTTGTGTACATACTAGGAAAATTAAAAAATGAAAGGAGGGTATGCCTTAAAAGAATAATCAAAAGACAAGAAAATCAAATGGTCAAAAGAATAGTGAAAATGAACCCCAAACTAAAGACCAGGAAAGTGGCAAGTCAAAATGCCACTACCATCTTTTGGCAGTAACATAGTCTACAAATACTGATGCTAATCATACTTGATGGATGGCCAACAATCTAATTTGGACCATGCCATGTTTAAATTGCTTGTTGCAGAATAGAGAATGGTTCCTCTCCAAACAGCTCAAGCTTGGCAGATGACTAGCTAGGAAGAGAAATGAAGGAGCCCAACTGCTTAATATGGGTCCTTGGAAGAAATAAGGGTAGATTTAGATAGGAGGGTAGTCAAAAGAAAGGAGAACAATCAGGGTCTGCTAATTCAAGTGCACCCACTTCAAGTGAAGAAAAAATGTTAGGATTACTAGGTTGGGTATGTAGTGTAAGGTTGCAGAAGTGAAGGGCCATCACCAATTGGCTTATTAAGAGCAAGACTCATTCCATTCAGGGTATTGGCACCATGCCAGAGGTTTGAGGACATAACAATGGAAGCATGTCTAATTTCCCCCTTTTTTCCCCAAGCATCATTTATTAACATCCCCCAAGGACCTTGGGATTTTCTCAAGTGTCCTGTTCCACTTCATTCCATGACAAAGTACCAGGTCAAACCATGAAGTCCAGTCAAGGGAAAGAAGCTACATTTCTTGTGTAAAAATGTTTACTCTCAATTCCACTCATCTTCTATTCCTAAAATTTTGCTTCTTAAAGCTTAGCATTTGCCCCTACACACTCACCTCACAATGTCATATTAACAACTAATGTATTATTTAGCTCCCTAAGCTTCCCCCTTCCCTAATTCTACAAAGAGCTATGTGAAAATCCCAAAAAAGTCTATATAAATACCCTCCCCCTAGCAATATAGCTATATAGTCATGATTTGGGGAATATTAATCCATCAGGGGTTAATATTAACCCTCTACCACCCTAAACTATGGGTTTTAAATAAAAAACTTTGGTTAAAAAATTAAAAACCCATGGTCTCCACCCTCAAAACCATTTCATTACCCTTCCATGCTAATACATTGCTTATAATGTTTTCTAAATAAAACATTTATAAACGGGCGCGAATACATTATACCCGCTACCCTAAGTTAAAACCCACCCCACGCGCGATTTATTTAAAATTATTATTTTAATGGGCGGGTCCCCGGAGCCATAAGCCATTCTCACATCATATACACCGCCAGTCGTTCGATCGCCAGCCCCACAGATCTAATGGTGGGCGGTCGATCTCACTTGCGAACAGGCAGAGGTTTAGCGTCCAGGGGATTGGCGGTTTCACTGCCATACCCTCGCCACTCGTCAACCGCCCTGGTCGTTCAGAGCCCCCCCCCCCCCCCTCTTACCACTTACTGCCCAAGGGTGCTACGGGGAAACCGCTTACTACCTGTCCCCTCCCGTTGATGTCATACCCACATCAGCATGACGTCAACACCCTCATCCGCCACCGCTGCTCCACGTCGCCTCCACGTCGTCCATCCGCCCACATGCCCTGCCACCGTGTCACCGCCACATGGACACCCACGTCAGCCACCACGTCACCCTGCCGTACCCGGACCCACCGATGACGTCATGCTAACGTCATTTCCGAAAAGGCGCTAAAAGGCCAACTTTTCATAAAAAATCGGGAAATGACCATTTTGTGTCATTTTCACTTGTCGTTTTCGGAGTACTGTGCATGCGGAAGACATTAGTAGAGGAATTTACTCAGGAGGAGACAATGGAGCAGACTGTGAAAGATTTAGAGAAAACTCTTGACTTGGATTCTTGTTAGTAGGTCATATTCAAGCAACTAATCCAAGTCGGAGAAGGCACATCCACTGCTACAGCTGCACAGACTACCCAGCAGGCATCTACAACGACAACAACCACAACAAAGGGAAAAGAAGTGATGGATGTACAACAAGAGATAGAGGTAGAGTAGCCCAACACTTTGAAAGACCAAAGTCAAGGGCAAGCCCCTGCACAGCAAGCTGAAACACCCCAAATCCCAGTTTTACAAACACCTCTCAATGAAGAGAGAGGCAAAAAATGAGATAGAGAAGAGGCCACACCTCCAAGTGGGTCAGCACAACAACCGGAGGCCAAGAGGCCAAGAATTGACCCTCAAACCGAGGAAGAACACATCAGTGAAGAAAGAGCAGAAAGCCAAAGCACAGAAAGAGAATCCAGCCAGCAGACTGCCACTAGTTCATTTTAGCAGGAACAGGCCATGCAGCAAAGTACAAAGGTGTCCTCTTCCAGGCAGCAGGGCAAGCAACTAGCTGGAGTCAAAGGGTCATTTATGGAAATCAAGGCTCAAAATTAACTCTTAAGAGTTCAGCTATATGATCAATTCTTAAAAACAACACCCTCCAAGCAGCAGAGATTGATGGCATCATATGACATCAAGGAGGAAAGATGATTTTTACTCATCTTAAGCCTAAAATCCCAAAGCCCAGATCATCTGCAGACTACACCAAAACAAGTCTAGAGGTCCTCTCCAAGTACATACACCCCATGGACAAATAGAACTGCACAAACAGACAGGGGAAATGGTGTATGCCACACTTGCAGACAGGGCCATGCTGGCCCACCAGTTAAAGGAATCACTAAGGAATACAAATACACAGCTTGATTTAGAAAGGATGTCTTCCACTGCTAAGGACAACAGAATAAAAACTTTGGAAGACATAATCATTGATCTAGGACATGATCCTAAATATCCAAAGGGTATTAAGGCCCTTATGAAGAAAAAGGAGGACGACATTGCTGCACTAAGGAAGCAGGCAAAGCTGCCTCCAACCATTCACCCTCAAACAGTAGAACTTGCACAGGAAAAGCAAGTTGATGAGGCCATGGATCTGCTTCTGAAAATGAATAAGAGAATATTACAGATGGAAGCAGAATTGGAAAAGGCATTGCAGGACAAGCAAGGGGAGTCAACCTCCGAGCCCCCTCAAACTTCTACAACTCTTGGCCCTGTCCCTTCTACACAAGCAACAACAACCCCTCGTGCTATTCCATCACCTACCACAACCACATCAGCAACAGAGGCAACAGTAGCAACAACAACAACAGTAGAATCAAGCATGAGCAAGGAGGACTTGATGAAAGCTGTCAAGGAACTTGAGGTTCAGGTGACAGAAATCAATGAAGCCAATGATAGACTGGCCAAGCTAGAGGCCAGCTATGACAAGTCCAAGATGATAGTGGTAGAGAAGTAGAGAGAGATAAAGGCCTTGGAAGCCAAAGTGAAAGCTTTGGAAAAAGAATTGCTTCTAGGCAAGACTCTGGCAGAAATCAAGAAGATAATCTGGGCCAAAATTGGCCAATCAATCCATGACCAATGGAGGTCAATCCAGGCAATACATGAGCAAATTGAACTAATAGGCATAGCTCATGTTGAAATACAAAGGGCCAGAACAGCACTAGGAATCATGCCTAAGCAGGCCAATAAAATGATACATTTCCTCAATACTCACACTAGGGAGGAATTGGCAGCACTGGAAATAAATAGTAGAACAGACATTATCCTAACAGCCAAAAAAGTGCTGATTTTGAGAAATTTCACTCAAACTCTAGAAAGGAAATGTCAGGATATGAAGGCAGAAATAGATGAATTCAGGGCAAAGATGACAGTATTGCAGGATAAAGGACTGCCTAGCCTAGTGACTGGCACAGGACAACTGCTGTCATATGATCAATATATCGCAAGGATCAACAATTATGTTGAAAATCAGATCAAAACATCCACCAGCTCCACAGAAGAAGCAGGGCCTCCCTCTGGGCAGTCTCTGTATGACAAATTAGGAAATTTATTTTTTATTGAGCATGAGATTAATCATCTGTTTGAAGTGCCTCCAAATTTTTACATATATACTAAAGTAGATGAAACACTTGTAAAAATAAGGAGACATCAGCTACCTCCAGCTGATTGGTGGCAGGCAATGCTGGAAGTACTGCCCAGGTGATCCCACTATATTATTTCTTTTTTGTGAAAATTCAGATCTCAGTCACAGTACAGGTCAGCAGATAATCAAGCACGCAGATATCATAGGAAGCATCCGTACAGTGACTCATCAAAGCACTCAGATAACATGCTCAATTAATGCAGATTTAAAGACACAGCTACAACCAACTTGGGTGATCCAAAAAGTAAAAAATTGTCTGACGGGAAGACAGCTGACATATCAACATTAATTGCTACATTTACTTCTTTCATTTAATTTTTGTAAGAGAGTTTGTGGTATAATTTATTGCACAATAACTCACTATCTAGATATTTTGTATCTCATTTTTGTATATATATCCCCTCAAAGAATGTATTGAGGGTCGGTTGTAGTGAAACTCTTTCAGAAGAACTGTATTGTATATCTGAGACCTTTTGCTAATGAAAATTGCTGGTGGAGTTCCTGGTTCCTATACTGTCTGAAGGTGGAAATGGATGACTCTGTTATGTTGCAAAATTCCTACGTCATTTTCTGGAACAATAAGTTATTTTGAACCGTGTTCTTGTCTTTATGTGTATGCAATAATATATATATGTTCATGATCATAGTAAATAGAGAAAAAGAATAGCTTAGGATTTGTTTTAATACACCCCATGCTCAATCTCTATTTCTAAATATGTTTTCTTCTGAATTATCCATGGATATGAATTCTTAATTGCTCATGTCTAAACTAATTCTCTCACTGTGAATATTGTTTAAGAATTCTTAACTGCTCTTAAGCAATACTTTCATTTATCCTCTTGTTAGCATAGTGGAAGATTCTCAATTTCCTTTCACTCACTAATTCCATAACTTCATTACCTAATCTCAAAAAATTGTTCCACAGATGCCTATCTGGCTTTGCAGCGATACTTTGTCTTCAGAAACATACTTCAGCAGCACACTGCCCTGAACTCCATTGCCCAATGGCCGAAACTGTTCTGTAATTTATGCCTCAGCTCTATTTGAATTCACCAACCAACCAAATTTAAAACAAACTCAGTACACCATAACTAGCCTAAAATCACCCACCAACAAAGCTAAAATTATAAAGAGAGAGCCCTCTCTAGTTGCAGGTAGGCTAGGACCTGTAGCTAAAAGATTGGTTAGTGGTTACCTCGGCCGTATTCCCTTTAGGAAGTAGGGAACAACCTGAGTGATAACATCAATGGCGACTCCACTGGGGAACTATTTCAAAATTGCCACTTAAAAGGATACAAGATTCCTCTTTTTCAGATAAAGTCTTCTGGCAAGTACCTCTAAAAGCTGTGACTACAAGTTTCTCATAAAACATTACGCAAATAAACTCAAAAGCTGGCTCCAAAGAAGAAAACTCGTTACACTAGGTCAAACCCTGACCCTAATCCCCCAGCTATCTTTGAAAACCCCAATTTAATTCCCAAGATCTTGAAGAAGCAAGAGCAGCTAAGAGAGCTCTCAGATTCAGGTGCTGAACCAGTCCAGCAGAGAAATATTCCTACTGCTGCCAAAGCATCAGTTTATCCTCACATAACCCCTACTTATCCTAATTCTTCATCCACTTCCCAAGGTAGCTTCCCCACTCCTCCATCCCCAACACACCTTACTCCTATTATCCCTGTTGTTCCAGCTGTTCCACTCCTTCTTGTTGTCCTTTTTATCCCTGCAAATATGGCTAATAGATATGCCCCTTTACACCTGCCTGCAAATCTAGGGGCTATGCCCCAAGATTATCAAAGAAAGATCACTTACTTTGATGGTACTGGCTCTTATACAGCCCAACGACACACCAAGAGAATGCGGGACTACTTTGAGAACTATGAAATAGATGATGAAGATGTAAGAATGAAAATTTTTGTACAATGTTTAACAGGGGATGTAAGGACCTGGTTTAGGTCCTTGGTTGCACAGTCCATACTCAATCCTGATGCTTTATAATTAAACTTCTTAAACAGATGGGAAAAGAAGAAAGACCCTCTACACATACTAACAGAGTATGATAATTTTAAAAGAGGTCCACAAGAAATAGTTCAAGATTACTGTGTTAGGTTCAACAATGTATACAACGCCATTCCTCAGAACCTATGGCCTCCACCTAATCTAGCCTTGATCAAATTTCCTGATGGATTTGATTCAGATATGGCATATCAATTAAGAGAAAGAGCACCTCCAAGTCTTGCAGACATGTAGAATATAGCTGTCAGTGTGGAAGCAAACTTGATTGCCAAGAGAACCAGAGCAAAAAATGAGAGAAGAGCAACATTTAAAGAGGAACCCTCAACTTTTGACCAAAAGCTAGATGCAATCATGAAGGGTATGGAGAGGTTGGGGGATAAAGTTGAGACCATGGAGAGAAAGTCCTCTTGGGAAGGGAAAACAAGCAACACTACTAGGAATCCCAATTTTAGAAAAAAACCAATACCCAAATGCTGGGAGGATTGGTCCTGATCAGAATATCAGACCTCCATTTCAAGAAAACTATGGAGAGGCCTCAACCACTAGTGAACAAGTAGAAGATCCCCACATCAATCTAATGGGTTTGGACAGTGAAAAATAACTATTCTTAACACAAGATGATCAACAAGCCCAAGAATACAAACAATTCGAAACAAAATCTAGTGAGTCATTTGATTTCAGAGAAGGGTATGACACAACAGTCTATGAACTACACAAACAATACAAGTTAAGAAGTAGAACCATAGATATACCTGAGAATACCAAACAAACACACACCAAACTGCCCAAAAAATCTAGTGATAAGTCTGTCTTAACAGAGTCCTCAGATAAAAAACTCCAAAGGGAGGTCACAGTGGAAGATGTATCTGATATACAGCCTCCAGTAAGTCCTACATCTACAACATCTCTTCCAACAGAGATATTGGGCAGACCTCTAGAAAACAGACACAATTCAAGCATACCCCAAAACAGTGTACCTGACCAGGACAAGGTCACCCAAAATTCAGCAGAGAAGGAAAAACTTGCTGCTCATAACATAAAAGTTCATATGGAAAAGCCTTTCAATTTAGAAACAAAAATTGGCAAACTGGAAATAGCAATCCCTCTTTCTGAACTAGCCAAACATGAGGTCTTCAGACAACAAATCAATATATCATTACAAGTACCAGAGAATAGGGATGCAGTTAATATTCTGGATGATCAACCCGAGCTGATCTTTGGCTCAAAAGTCAATGGAAAATCAGTAGATGGAGGTATCCCTCCATTTTATGTCAGCCTAAACATTCATGAAAAAGTGCTACACAATGCCATGTTTGACTCAGGGGCCTCTCATAACCTAATGCCCAAATCAGTAATGGAAAAACTTGATCTAGACATCACCAGACCCTATAAAGACTTATTTTCATTTGATTCCAGCCAGGTGAGATGTTTAGGCCTGATCAAAGACATTTGTGTATCCCTAGTCCAATATCTAGCTAAAACAATTTTAATGGATGTGGTAGTATCTGACATTCCACCTAAATATGGGATGATTTTATCAAGATCATGGGGTGCCAAACTCCAAGGATCTCTGCAACTAGACATGTCATATGCCACAATTTCAGTCTTTGGCCAGCCAAAGAGATTATACTGAGAAACACTGATGAAATATGTGGTCAGCAGTCAGGAGAAGCCCCAAAACTCCCCAATCTACTCCATTCATTCAGACATGGACTCATTCATATTGTACAATGCTGATATGTGTCCCAAAACTGAGGTCAAGCTCCTAAAAACAACAGAAACCAGACACATAAATGAACCGTCCACTGCTCAAGATCAAAAGGTCACTGATATGATCAACCCAACACAGTCTGATAATATATCACAAGAATCACCAAAACTAGACCAGCCCACTGAACAAATCTGTAAATCCATTGAAAGAAACATTGATCAAGACATCTTGTGCTATTTAGAATTTGATGGGTCAGTAAACAAACTAGGAGTAGGGGCAGGGGTTTGGATACACAATACTCAAAATTACCACGCTCTAGGTCATGCATACAGGCTTAACTTCACATGTACAAATAGCATGGCCGAGTATGAAGCCCTTTTGCTAGCTCTCAAACTGATGAAGAGTCTTGGAGTGACCAAAGTTTCCATTTTGGGTGATTCAGACCTAATTATACAACAAATAAAGGGAAGTTTTGTCACAAATGATCTAAGGCTAAGGTCTTATAGGATAGCAGTAACAGACTTGCTCAAGAAATTCTTGGACTTTCAGCTCACCAAAATACCTAGAAGCCATAATTTACATGCTCATAGTTTGGCAACTTTTGCAAGCACTTGTAAACTTCCTTTTGGGCCTAACCACCAGTTCACTGCTGAGATTAAACATAGGCCTTCTATCCCAGACAATGTAGATAATTGGAAAGTATTTGAGAATGATACTCAGATAAGTAATTTTTTGACCATGAAAGAAGAATTCTCAAATTTAAACATAGACACAAACATTAGGGATGATCAACACCAAATTGATGAACTTAAGACAAGTATATCAGCTGAAACAGCAGATCGGATATTACATCCTACAACTTTTGACTCTGCCAATTCACAGAAGCTAAAACTAGCAGATCTTGATGAAATTATTGAAGAAGAAACTGAAGTAATTCAACTAAAGGACAATTTCTTGCCCATAGGTCTTACTCCTTTAGAAGACATTTTTGATTCAAATGACATCCCTAAGAAACCAAAGATGCAACCCATCAATGCAGAAATTGAGGAGTGTAATATTGGGACCACTGAAAATCCCAAAATGGTCAAGCTTTCTAGAACCTTACCTCCTAATAAGAAATCAGAACATATTGAACTATTCAAAGAGTTTCAAGGTGTGTTTGCCTGGAGTTATGAGGACCTTAAATCCTATGATACTACAGTTATCCAGCACACAATACCCCTGAAAGAAAACCAGAAACCCTTTAAACAGAAGTTGGGGAGAGTGAATCCATTTCTTCTTCCCCTAATTGAAAAGGAAGTAAAACGAATGTATGAAGCGGGAATCATTGCACCTATAAGATTTTCTGAATGGATTTCTAACCTTGTACCTACAAGAAAGAAAACTGGGGAAATAAGACTTTGTGCTAATCTGATAAATCTAAACAAAGTCTCTCTCAAAGACCACTACCCCTTTCCAAAAATGGATCACATCTTACAGAGGGTAGTGGGAGCTTCAAGGATCTCACTACTGGATGGCTTCTCAAGATTCAATCAAATTCTAGTTCACCCAGATGATCAAGATAAAACAGCTTTCACTACACCTTGGGGAATTTTCAAATATGTCAAAATGCCTTTTGGACTCAAGAATGCTGGAGCCACATTTTAGAGGGCAATGGACATAGCCTTTGCTAAAGAAATCCATGATTTCTTAGTCATATACCTTGATGATCTAACAACCTTCTCAAAATTAGACCAAGAACATTTAAAACATCTTAGACAAGTGTTTTTAATTTGCAGAAAGTATGGCATATCTTTAAACCCAAAGAAATCACTATTTGGACTAGAAGAAGGCAAACTCCTAGGTCATATAATTTCAAAAGATGGCATAAGAATTGACCTTGATAGGATTCAAGCTATCCTACAAGTCCCTCATCCAAGAAACATCAAAGAATTACAAGCCTTTTTAGGAAATATTAATTTCCTAAGAAGGTTTATTCCTAACTTGGCTGAGCTAATAAGATTGTTGAATAATATGCTCAAGAAAGATGCCAAAGTCAAATGGACAGTTGAAGCCAAACAGGATTTTGAGGAAATTAAGATAGCTTTAACAAAAACACCTGTTCTTACAAGCCCTAGATTTGATAGAGACTTCATAATTTTCTCCTTTGCCTCTGAACATACAATTGTTGTTGTCTTATTACAAAAGGATGACTTGGGATGTGAAAAACCTATTGCCTTTTTTAGTAGAGCCCTTAAGGATTCCCCACTCAAATACCAGATCATGAAAAAGCAAGCATATGCCCTTGTCAAAGCCATAAAGGATTTCAGGGTTTATATCTTGTACTCTCACATAGTTGCATATGTACCCCATGCAGTGGTCAAGGACATTCTAACTCAAGAGGGAATTGAAGGTAAGAGGGGAAAATGGATAGCAAACATTTTGGAATATGATATAGAGATCACACCAACAAAACTTATAAAAGGACAAGGGCTAGCTAAAATAATGACTGAAACCAATTTACAAGCCCTTGACTTCAATGAACTGGATAACGAATAGGAGATGGCGACTCCACAGATCAATCAAGCCTTCTTACAATCACCTTGGTAAGCTGACATATGTTTTGTATTATTAAACCTGCAAGCTCCTCCAGGGTTATCAGAACCAAAAAGAGATTTTTGAAAATGAAAGCTTCAAAATTTTGTATCATAGATAATGTTTTATTTTGGAAAAATCATGAAGGTGTCCTGCTTAACTGCCTAACTTCAGATGAAGCTGATAAAGTCCTTCGAGAATTTCATGCAGGAGATTGTGGAGGGCACTTATATTGGAAATCAACAGCTGATAAGATCCCGAGGGTTGGATTTTGTTGGCCCTCCCTCTTTACCGATTCAAAGAAGTTTATAATGTCATGTCATAAATGTTAGATATTTGAAGGGAAGAAGAAGTTACTGCCTTTACCCCTCAAACCCATTTCAACTGAAAAACCATTTCAACAATGGGGCTTAGACTTCATTGGGGAAATTCACCCTTCATCCTCAGGACAACATAGATGGATTTTGACAGCTACAGACTACTTCACCAAATGGATAGAGGCCATACCTTGTAGACAAGCAAGTGACTCAATTATCATACAATTCCTAGAAACCAATATCTTGTCTAGATTTGGCTGCCCAGAGAAGATCATAACAGACAATGCAGCTGCCTTTAGATCCAAAAGAATGATCATCTTCTGTCACAAATATCATATTACCCTAGGTCATTCAATAGCCTACTATCCTCAAGGCAATGGCCTAGCTGAGTACTCTAATAAAAGCCTCATCAATATCATCAAAAAGGTCTTGGAGGAGAACAAAAAGAATTGGCATAAGAAACTGGTAAATGCACTGTGGGCAGATAGATTGACCACCAAAAGATCTATTGGTACTAGTCCATATGAATTGGTATATGGCCTAGAAGCCGTGTTCCCATCATCTCTTGGGGTCCTTGTGATCAAATTGCTGCAGGAAATACAAGCTGAACCCAATGATATCCAGAGGAGGATCAATCAAACAATTCACTTACAACAAACAAGGGAAGAAGTGTATCATAGAAACCAGGTTCTACAAGAGAAACTGAAAAAGGTGTTTGACAAAAGAACAAAAGCTGAAGACTTTTTCATAGGAAACAAGGTATTGAAATGGGACTCTAGGAGGGAAGACAAAGGGAAACAATGGCAAATTTGACTTTCTTTGGAAAGGACCATTTGTAATTCAAGCTGTGCAGGGCAACAACACCTTTTTTCTAAAGAGCCTGGATGATTCAAATAATGAGGAAGGCCTAGTGAATGGGAGAATACTAAAGCACTATTATGATTCATGAGCATAGCACAGTCACATATTGTACATAAATATGTGTAATTTCAACATTTTTCCTTTTACAACAGATAGATAAAGGAACAACTACAACAAATTTTGAAGAATGGTCAGTAAACTATATCAAAGGTGACATATATGATTAAAAATTTCCACAAACAAATTTGAGGAAGGTCTACAGAATAGAGAACCAATGATAAACAGTGATACAGGCCAGTAAGACACAAAGTGGTAATTCTTGTACAAATTAGGTCAAAAGATGCTACATACAAGCTCACAAGATTCAGATCAAAGGTGTCAATACTAGAGAGGATTCACTGCAGTGAGGAAAGGAAAATAAGGCCATATGACTTGCTGTTCGTGGCTTTCCTCCAGGAAAAGCCATCCCCAAGTGGAGCCATTGTTAGGTTCCTATACCAATAGGTTTCATCTTTCATGATTGACAGTGGAAGGGCTAAATATGTTCATCATTGCAGGCTGCAAAGGTTCCATATTTTGTGTACATACTAGGAAAATTAAAAAATGAAAAGAGGGTATGCCTTAAAAGAATAATCAAAAGACAAGAAAATCAAATGGTCAAAAGAATAGTGAAAATGAACCCCAAACTAAAGACCAAGAAAGTGGCCAGTCAAAATGCCACTACCATCTTTTGGTAGTAAAACAATCTACAAATCCTGATGCTAATCATACTTGATGGATGGCCCAAAAGTCTAATTTGGACCATGCCATGTTTAAATTGCTTGTTGCAGAATAGAGAATGGTTCCTTTCCAAACAGCTCAAGCTTGGCAGATGACTAGCTAGGTAGAGAAATGAAGGAGCCCAACTGCTTAATCTAGATCCTTCGAATAAATAAAGGTAGATTTAGAAAGGAGGGCAGTCAAAATAAAGGAGAACAATCAGGGTCTGCTAATTCAAGTGTACCCACTTCAAGTGAAGAAAAAATGTTAGGATTACTAGGTTGGGTAAGTAGTGTAAGGTTGTAGAAGTGAAGGGCCATCACCAGTTGGCTTATTAAGAGCAAGACTCATTCCATTCAGGGTATTGGCACCATGGCAAAGGTTTGAGGACATAACAATGGAAGCATGTCTAACTTCCCCTTCTTTCCCCAAACATCATTTATTAACATCCCCCAAGGACCTTGGGATCTACTCAAGTGTCCTGTTCCACTTCATTCCATGACAAAGTACTAGGTCAAACCATGAAGTCCAGTCAAGGGAAAGAAGCCACATTTCTTGTGTAAAAATATTTACTCTCAATTCCACTCATCTTCTATTCCTAAAGTTTTTCTTCTTAAAGCTTAGCATTTGCCCCTACACACTCACCTCACAATGTCATATTAACAACTAATGTATTATTTAGCTCCCTAAGCGTCCCCCTTCCCTAATTCTACAAAGATCTATGTGAAAATCCCAAAAAAGTATATATAAATACCCTCCCCCTAGCAATATAGCTATATAGTCATGGTTTGGGGAATATTAATCCGTCAGGGGTTAATATTAACCCTCTACCACCCTAAACTATGGGTTTTAAATCAAAAACTTTGGTTAAAAAATTAAAAACCCATGGTCTCCACCCTCAAAACCCTTTCATTACCCTTCTGCGCTAATACATTGCTTATAATGTTTTCTAAATAAAACATTTATAAACGGGCACGAATACATTATACCCACTACCCTAAGTTAAAACCCACCCCGCGCGTGATTTATTTAAAATTATTATTTTAATGGGTGGGTCCCCGCAGCCATAAGCCATTGTCACATCATATACGCCCCTAGTCATTCGATCGTCGGCCCCACAGATCTAACGGTGGAAGGTCGATCTCACCTGCGAACAGGCGGAGGTTTAGCGTCCAGGGGATTGGCGGTTTCACTGCCATACCCCTGCCACGCGTCAACCGCCCGGGTTGTTTGGAGCCCCCCCCCCCCTCTTACTACTTACCGCCCAAGGGTGCTCCGGGGAAACCGCTTACTGCATGTCCCCTCTCGCTGACATCATACCGACGTCAACATGATGTCAGCACCCTCGTCTGCCACCGTTGCTCCACGTCGCCTCCACGTTGTCCATCTGCCCACATGCCCTGCCATAGTATCACCGCCACGTGGCCACCCACATCAGCCGCTACGTCACCCTGCCGTACCCGGACCCACTGATGACGTCATGCTGATGTCATCACCGAAAAGGCACCAAAAGGCCAAATTTGCATAAAAAGTCGGGAAATGACCGTTTTGTGTCATTTTCCCTTGTCGTTTTCGGAGTGTTGTGCATGCAGAAGACGTTGTTTGCGACCAAAATCGAGAATTTGCTCACCCAAGCTGCTGACGCCCTCAAGGTCGACTTAAATTGCTTGACATTGTTCCAGCTTGACACCGTCGGCACTGAAAAATCTAGGTATTTCCCACAGTCGATCTATTTCACCCATGTTTGTGCCATTTTTCTCCTAATTTCCTGTAAAAACTCTCTGCAAAGCTCCTCACAGTCAAATTATCTGCTAAACTACCCAAAAAAGGTCCCTACACCACAAAGCTCTACAAACCCATGCCCTTCTGTGAAATTCACCGTGAAAAAGTAATTTTAAAAGCCGAGCTACCGGCTAAAACTCATATAACTGCACATTGATCCCTTTTATCATAATTTCCTTTGCAAAAGCCAGCTACTTAGCTTAAAACACTTTGGTTTCTTCTAACAGAGTGCCCCACAGTTCATCAACCCTGTAAAAACTCTCCTAATACTCTCAGAGCTGCTCACTTTCAAACACAATTCAGTGGGCAGTCCTCAGCCTTTGCACTAATCCTAAGCTCAAGTAAACATCCAATAAAATTCAAACATGGACACTCCATCTGCTCTAGATGGTGCTCCTGTTAATCAACCCAGTAAGGAGCTTGAAGCTTTGCCTCTTGTGGACAATGATTTCCTCATTGCAGATTTTGTGGCAGAGAGGAACCACCTGCAAACCTTCTGCCAGCTGAGGAACAGTCACTTGGACAACAGTGACATATATGGCATCTGGGAGTCAAATCTGCCTATCTATTTCTTGCCTTCTGTAAATGTCTTTCCTGAAGTCATTCACCTTTGTGCAGAAAATTATGACCAAAAACTCAAAGCTATTAAGTCTCCATCTGGGAGAATACTCTTTTACATTACTCCTGATTCCATCAATCAGATGCTAAATTACAAGAAAACCCAGCTACTCTACCCCTTTTCCATAAAGTACTTGCTGGATGAGGGCTCCAAGCTCTCTAGCACTAAGATTGCTGCAGTTGCCAAAACTTTCATGAGAGAAAATTGCCAACCCTCTGGGCCACCTCCTTTCTCATATGAAAATTTCAATGAGGTAGGCAAGCTGCTTGTGGACATGATATCCTCTGTGCTAGGGTTCTCCACAAATGAACATGTTGATTGAACTATGTTAGTCTTGTTATCTGCATATAGCCTTGGGAAGCCCCCTGCTATAAAATACAATTATGCCAAATTTATTGCCAACAAGATACATGACCAACTGCTGAGGCTGGATAGGGAAGCAATATTCAAATATTTGTCATACATCTATCACCTCTTCATGTACTATCAGACAGATTGCTTCCAGTGGCCCATCAAGAAGCTAGATTCACAGCGTGAGAGGAGATCTGTCATCTTTTGGTCTTCAGTCTTCCACCAAGTCCAGAACTCTCCCTACTCCTATTGTGAATTGATTGACCAATTTGTCTATCCAGTCACATGCCTCTTGAAAAGGACCCCTTCTGCCAAATTGTCCAAAGATATGCAGAAAATCTTACAGCTGTCCAGGAATTACAAAATAGGTGATTGGTATTTATACCAAAATCACACAGTCATCAGGATCTATGGTTGTGAGATCTGTCCTTACAGGCTCCCAAGATATGTGCCTATGAGATTTGTTTCCTTGGAATACTATAGGCAACTCATCAATTCCAACCTTACACACTTCCATAGTGCCAAGAAGAAAGCCAATCTCAAATTCAGAGACCACCTAGGCCCCTTCATCATGAACAAGAAAGATGGTCGGCAAGAAGCTGATCAAATATTGGGGCAACAACTTAAACTTAAAAGGAGCTTTTGGTGGGTCCCTTATGACCCTAAAGGCTTTATCAGTGCTAGAAGAGTCAAGTATAGGCTGCTAGCCTATAAACATTGTCCATATCCACAAATTGAACACTTTGCCAACTAAGATGAGTGGGTGCATGGTACATTAGTAGAGGAATTTACTCAGGAGGAGACAATGGAGCAGACTGTGAAAGATTTAGAGAAAATTCTTGACTTGGATTCTTGTCAGCAGGTCATATTCAAGCAACCAGTCCAATTCAGAGAAGGCACATCCACTGCTGCAGTTGCACAGACCACCCAGCAGGCATCTACAATGACAACAACCACAACAAAGGGAAAAGAAGTGATGGATGTATAGCAAGAGACAGAGGCAGAGTATCCCAGCACTTCAAAAGACCAAAGTCAAGGGCAAGCCCCTGCACAGCAAGCTGAAACACCCCAAATCCCAGTTTTGCAAACACCTCTCAATGAAGAGAGAGGTAAAAAAGGAGAGAGAGAGGAGGCCACACCTCCAAGTGGGTCAAGACAGCAACCGGAGGCCAAGAGGCCAAGCATTGACCCTCAGACCGAGGAAGAACACATCAGTGAAGAAAGAGTTGAAAGCCAAAGCAGAGAAAGAGAATCCAGCCAACAGACTGCCACTAGTTCATTTCAGTAGGAACAGGCCATGCAACAAAGTACAGAGGTGTCCTCTTCGAGGCAACAGGGCAAGCAACCAGCTAGAGTCAAAGGGTCATTTATGGAAATCAAGGCTCAAAATGAACTCTTAAGAGTTCAACTATAAGATGAATTCTTACATCAAGGAGGATAAGATGATTTTTACTCATCTTAAGCCTAAAATCCCAAAGCCTAGATCATCTGCAGACTACACCAAAACAAGTCTAGACATCCTCTCCAAGGACATACACCCCATGGATCAAATAGAACTGCACAAACAGACAGGGGAAATGGTGTATGCAACACTTGCAGATAGGGCCATGCTGGCCCACCAGTTAAAGGAATCACTAAGGAATACAAATACACAACTTGATTTGGAAAGGATGTCTTCCACTGCTAAGGACAACAGAATAAAAACTTTGGAAGACATAATCATTGATCTAGGACATGAACCTAAAGATCTAAAGGGTATTAAGGCCCTTATGAAGAAAAAGGAGGATGAGATTGCTGCACTGAGGAAGCAGGCAAAGCTTCCTCCAACCATTCACCCTCAAACAACAGAACTTGCACAGGAAAAGAAAGTTGATGAGGCCATAGATTTGCTTCTGAAAATGAATTAGAGAATATTACAAATGGAGGTAGAATTGGAAAAGGCATTGCAGGACAAGCAAGGGGAGTCAACCTCCCAGCCCCCTCAAACTTCTACAACACTTGGCCCTGTCCCTCCTACACAAGCAACAACAGCCCCTCCTACTATTCCAGCACCTACCACAACACATCAGCAACAGAGGCAACAGCAACAGCAGAATCAAGCATGAGCATGGAGGACTTGATGAAAGCTGTCGAGGAACTTGAGGTTCAGGTGACAGAAATCAATGAAGCCAAAGATAGATTGGCCAAGCTAGAGCCCAGCTATGACAAGTCCAAGATGACAGTGGCAGAGAAGCAAAGAGAGATAAAGGCCTTGGAAGCCAAAGTGAAAGCTTTGGAAAAAGAATTGCTTCTAGGCAAGACTCTGGCAGAAATCAAGAAGATAATCTGGGCCAAAATTGGCCAATCAATCCATGACCAATAGAGGTCAATCCAGGCAGTACATGAGCAAATTGAACTAATAGGCATAGCTCATGTTGAAATACAAAGGGCCAGAAAAGCACTAGGAATCATGCCTGAGCAGGCCAATAAAATGATACATTTCCTCAATGCTCACACTAGGGAGGAATTGGCAGCACTGGAAATAAATAGCAGAACATACACTATCCTAACAGCCAAAAAAGTGTTGACTTTGAGAAATTTCAAACAAACTCTAGAAAGGAAATGTCAGGATATGAAGGCAGAAATAGATGAATTTAGGGCAAAGATGACAGTATTGCAGGATAAAGGACTGCCTAGCCTAGTGACTGGCATAGGACAACTATTGTCATATGATCAATATATCACAAGGATCAAAATCAGATCACAGCATCCACCAGCTCCACAGAAGAAGCAGGGCCTCCCTCTGGGCAATCTCTGTATGACAAATTAGAAAATTTATTTTTATTGAGCATGAGATTAATCATCTATTTGAAGTGCCTCCAAATTTTTACAGATATACTAAAGCAGATGAAACACTTGTAAAAATAAGGAAACATCAGCTACCTCCAGCTGATTGGTGGCAGGCAATGCTAGAAGTACTGCCCAGGTGATCCCACTATATTATTTCTTTTTTTTGTGAAAATTCAGATCTCAGTCACAGTACAGGTCAGCAGATAATCAAGCACGTAGATATCACAGGAAGCATCTGTACAGTGACTCATCAAAGCACTCAGACATCAGGCTCAATTAACGCAAATTTAAAGACACAGCTACAACCAACTTGGGTGATCCAAAAAGTCAAAAATTGTCTAACAGGAAGACAACTGACATATCAACATTAATTCTTATAGTTACTTCTTTCATTTACTTTTTGTAAGAGAGCTGGTGGTGTAATTTATTGCACAATAACTCACTATCTAGATATTTTGTATCCCATTTTTGTATATATATCCCCTCAAAGAATGTATTGAGGGTCGGTTGTAGTGAAACTCTTTCAGAAGAACTGTATTGTATATCTGAGACCTTTTGCTAATGCAAATTTCTAGTGGAGTTCCTGGTTCCTATACTGTCTGAAGGTGGAAATGGATGACTCTGTTATGTTGCAAAATTCCTGTGTCATTTGCTGGAACAATAAGTTATTCTGAACCGTGTTCTTTTCTTTCTATGTATGCAATAATATATATATGTTCATGATCATAGTAAATAGAGAAAAATAATAGCTTAGGATTTTTTTTAATACACGCTATGCTCAATCTCTATTTCTAAATATGTTTTCTTCTGGATTAGCCATGGATATGAATTCTTAATTGCTCATGTCTAAACTAATTCTCTCACTGTGAATATTGTTTAAGAATTCTTAACTGCTCTTAAGCAATACTTTCATTTATCCTCTTGTTAGCATAGTGGAAGATTCTCAATTGCCTTTCACTCACTAATTCCATAACTTCATTACCTAATCTCAAAAAATTGTTCCACAGATGCCTATCTGGCTTTGCAACAATAATCTGTCTTCAGAAACATACTTCAGCTGCACACTGCCCTGAACTCCATTGCCCAATGGCCCAAACTGTTCTGTAATTTATGCCTCAGCTCTGTTTGAATTCACCAACCAACCAAATTTAAAACAAACTCAATACACCATAACTAGCCTAAAATCACCCACCAACAAAGCTAAAATTATAAAGAGAGAGCCCTCTCTAGTTGCAGGTAGGCTAGGACCTGTAGCTAAAAGATTGGTTAGTTGTTACCTTGGCCGTTTTCCCTTTAGGAAGCAGGGAACAACCTGAGTGATAACATATGGTACTGAGTGTGAAATATGTTATATGTAGACATAGCACTGGTGAAGTTGGCAGGATATGCATGCCACATCGTAGCGCCTGGTGCTGGAGTTCAGTGGACATCATCATCACAACAGGGTCGACAGGATACTACGTTGCTTGCTAATTTTCATCGTAGGTTTGATGTACTTTTCACTGGGGTTTCAGAGTGTGGATGGCACAGCTTAGAGGACTAATACCAAAATGAGTGCATTGGTCTTCCGTTAGAGTGGCGAGGTATCATACAACACATGGTGATGGCAGGTCAGGCAATATGTGATATACATGTAGGTGGAGGAAAGCCTTTGGCGCGAGATCTGTCAGACAGTGACTAGATGTAGGGACATGTGGGTCCCTTTGATTATGATTTTTGTAACATGCTCCGGGCATGTCAAATGTATTTAGAGCTATGGATCCAAACACTTTTATGATACATAATATGATTATGCATTTTATACGGTGATGATGGTTCACCATTTGTTTTGTTTATGGTTGTCTTCTTTGGTACACATGTGAAACATGCCAATCTACAATGTTGTTTGCAACGATATCTACATAATGATTTTGGGTTCTAGGCACATGACTGAAAGTAATGGTTTCAAATTCACGTACCCATAGCTTCACTCATAGATATTTTTTAAATAGGACTTGGTTATGCACATGATACACATGAATAAGGATGCGACGAGCAAGGGAATTGACTAACAAACCTATCACTGCATCATATTTGACCTGATTATTGGTGGCAGATCCAATTCACATGTCATTTGAAAGGACTAACATATTCAAGGGGGTAAAAATGGCCCACGCTTCCGAGGTTAGGCTCCAGGAAAAGCCACTTGCACCATCAACATGACCGATATATGGTGTGGATGATGGATCCATTTGGAAGGTGAAAAATAAAATGGATGAGATGATGTAATCTACCTAACTTCATGGAAAAAATAAAGATACACAAATCAAAGGGATGTGCTATGAGCGAAATATCTCGAGGTAGAGCACATTGAGAGAATTAGGAAGGAAATGGTCTTCAAAATCCTCTAAGGAAATGCCCCCCTTACTTAAGGGTAGGGGTAATCAGGGGTAGATATAGCTTCCATGGTGTCCTCATCAGGTTGGGAGATGGGAGGATGGGAGGAAGATCGACTACATGATGCGGTGTCATTACCTGGTGCATCAACCTGAGAAATAAGGTTCACATATGCATTGTCTAGAATGGTAGATGACGGATTGGTAGATGGAGGGTCTACTAATATTGAGACCTGTGACTCTATTGAAAGAGATTCAACTAAAGCGTGTGGAAAAACCTCAGAATGGTTTGCATGTGAAGAACTCAAGGATGACAACAAGTAAAGAATGGGGCATGTGGTGTCCATCATCTTGACATCAGGGGGAGGTATCACAATAGTAGGGCCAGATTTTCCCTATTCTAGTTGACTGGTGGTACTAGAATCCACAAGTAAAGGAGTAGAGGTTCCACTAAGAGTGGCCTCGTATTCACGAATTTCCCCAAGGAAATCTCGAAATTCATCGAGATGAGGGCAACAATGGGAATAGTTACAATTAAGATCACACAAGGCATAAGGGTGGTTTATGTGAAGCGTTTTGAGTTTCTTAGGTGGGACAGGTAAGTTAACATGGACTTATGACATATTTGACTTAGGGAATGCTTCATGAGCCAAGGATTTAAGTTGAGGAAGTTCAGTACAATTGTTGGTGGCATGCCCAACAACTTGACACAAAGCACATGGGGGTGTTGCCTTTGGGGCCTCAAGGGTTGGAGGAGCTTGGGGAGCCTTCTCTTTTGAATCTTTCCTTTTGGCTTTGCCCCCCTGGCTAGATGCCTTTGCAATAGGCATTGGTTCTTTTTGAGGTTGTAATGGAACTAAAGTAGTAGCAGGTCATGGGGACCAGTTGAACCAGGGTCAAAGCATGATATGGTCTTGACTGGTCGGGCTAGATGTTTGCAGTGGGATGGATGTACCATACTGGGATTTCCAGAGTCATGTTAGGAAGGACTAGCGAAGCCATGACAGGTACAAAAATATTTGCAAGAGGGGGGAATAAGAAAGGTATTTGGCCGACAGGATAATGTCTTCGCAGAATAGCTCTTGGATGGTTGAGACCTGGAGGAATGGTTCCTCATGGGAACATACGAGAGGCACACACAAATGGAGGATGTCTTAGGAAACTAGGTCCAGAGGGTTCAACTAAAAGAGCAATAACAAGGTGCTGAGGAGTTGGCTATTGGTGAGATGTATTAGATTGCTTAAGGGCAACTTGTGACACTTGTAACATGTAAAATCTCATGGAAGTATGTTCAAAAATGGGAGGGGGAGGAGCAGCGAAGGCACCCAACAATGAGGAATCCTTATTGACTCCGAATGAGACACTGGTGAAGGAGTTGAAGACTGGTTGTCAGACATTGATGAGATAATTGACTTGGGGGAGGTCATGGATGTCGGCTCATAGTAAGTCAACTGATCAATGGTAACGATCTTCCCTTCATGGGGAAAGCACATCTTGCAGAACATCGCAGATGTGATATATGACATAACATATGTGTAACTATGACCTAAGAGAATCTTGTAATCTAAAGGGGCATTGATGACTTCGATATAAACATGGACAGTATTGCCCGTAAGGGTCACTGGAAAGTTGCAGTACAAGTCAAGGGGTTAGGAGGAGTGTCCATCCCAAGCATGCAAGGTGATGGTGGAGGGGGACAACTCGGGTGACTTGAGTTGTTTCCAAACAGCAGCGGACAACACACAGGTGGATGCGCCTTCGTCAATAATGCATCTAGAGATGATGGAATTACATACTCTAACTGGTGTCTAGAAAGAAATAGATGAAGGGAATGGGGGGTGCTCTGATGTATTAACCGAGAAGAAAATAAAACGATTGTCAAAAGGATCCACTGCACCCAAGGCAGTTAGTATAGCTTTCTTTTGGGAAGAGCATGACTCGAGGACTTCCAGCTTCGACATGGCGGCAGGTGATTGCGCTAAGTCATCTACTATACTGTATGTATGGGAACCTCTATTAGAAGTCACATTATGGTGTAATGGACCTTTTGGGATCTTGGGAATGGCCTCAACTTTAGGTTGAGGGATCCGTAGAGGACCATTTGGTGTCATAAGAGGCTCAGTGGATACTTTGGTTTTGGATTTGGTAGTTGACGAAGTGGAGGGCTTGTAATATTGAAGTGACCGAGTTTGTAGGGTTATATTGGAGGGGTTAACCTCATCAGATTTCATCATAAGGATTTGGTAGTCACTGAGGCCAGAAGGTTGGGGAAGGTGGGCTGCTTGATGTGCCGGGGTTGAGCAGCAACAAATCCTTGCTGAGGGAAAGGATTTGTGAGCATTGCGGGTTGGGGTGGTGCAGTAATCTGAGGCGATTATTGACCTCTAGAATCTACTTGAGCTTCTCACATTTGGTGCATCTGTGGTAGGAGGGGAAACTCATGTATGTAGTGGCCATGTACACCACAACATGTGAAAGGCTTGTTGGTATGAATAGCCTTGTTTTTCTTGGGTTAATTGCCTTGTTGTTGGTTGTTGGTTTTAGGCTCGTTTCCCTAGGGTTTACTAGGTTGGTTACCTTGATTTCCCTGGTTACCCTTGCTACCATTCCCCTTATTCATTTTATTCAAATTTTTGGGATTGGTAGTACTCTGTTGTGAAAATACCTGACCCTGAGAGGGTGGCGGCTATTATGGCTGAGGATGCATTGGAGGCTATAGTGCTAATGCTTGAGGGGATGGAGCGCTTGGTTGTGCATAAGGAGGAGGAACAATTTGGTAGATGATTGGGGTCCAGGAAACATGTTGCTAGTAGCAGGGGCATAAGTGTTGCAGGAACTGGTTCTCCCTTGTGGGTATCCATAGCTTTGCTGAGTATATGGCAAAGAGTGTGAAAGAGATCAAACAATACCATCCGAACAATACCATCAGCGGTGTGAAATGCTCTTGGTGCATTAGCACTTCCAGGAGGAGGGAGGTCTCGAATGATGGTATAGACATAATTGGATTGTGCACAAATCAGATCATATCTTAAAGCGGTCTAGAGAGCTTCTTCCTTAGTACGAGGAAAATGAGATGCGACATATTTCCTGATGGGGGGTAAAAGGCTCTTAGTAAACCAATCTAGATAGACATGGTCTTTGAAAGGCGAGGCACGACATGTGTTCCTCCTTTGATGCCACTATTGAACATGGTTAGAAAGGCGAGTGGTGGAGGATTAATGGAATGTGGTCAATATCTCCGTACCAATGTCGTATCAGAGAGGTAACTAGAAATATGAAAGGAATGCTTTAGCAAGCATCGCAAAAACAGAATGATATGTACAGGGTTGGTCTACATACCATTTTTCAGCATCTCCAGAGAACGTGTATTGGAAGAGTCAAAGATGAATGGAGTCATTGGTTATGGAGTTGGGCGAACACCACATGTGGAAGTATTAAACATGGTTGGTAGGATCCTCTCTAGCAATAACCTAAAACTTTGGGATGTTTGAAGGAAGCTTAGTAGACATAGAGGGGAAACCAACATCATGATGTATGGGGTCATTTATTAACTGGTTAAGATCTCGTAGACTTAACCCAGCCATAAAGGGGAGCATGGGGGCTACTGAATGGTTCCTGAGACTGTTTCACTTGATGTGACCACCAGTATAGAACTGGAGCCAACACCAGGTTGGGTTCTTGCACCAGGTGTGGGTCCAAACATGGTGATGATATGCGGTGAAGGATGCCTGAAATCAGATAAGGAATCAGATGAAATCGGAGAAGAGTTGGTATGGGGACTCGGTGGGCTATGAACTCAAACTTGATGGAGAGGAGTAATATGCCCAAGCAAAAACTGGAGGTGAAGGCCTAATAGTCTCTGTGACATGCCTTGGTGGCTTAATGATGATAAGACACATGGAACAAGAAAATGGTGAAGGGAGATATAGCAGTGTAAAACAAACACCCTTTGCTTCAGGTATGCTTTTGTGTGCAAGTGTATTAGTTGATTAAGCCCAGATCATGTTTGTAAAAAAGGAAAAAAGCTTGCTGAAAATAAACCAAAATAAATAACAGAAAATTAACAGCAAAACAATTAACTAAAACCCACCCAAACTGGGTTTGTAAATACTTTACTGCTTGGTGGCTAAACCAATGGGAAATACACTGAAATGGTCAAGAGATTTGAATGTTAGTGCGACTAGGATCAAGAGACACCAAACTGCTGGAAAGTGGTGTAGCAACAACAAAACACCAGAGGGAAGATCGCTGAAAAAGATAGGGAGATGGGTGAAACACCTACGGAAACATATGAGACTCGAAGGAAAATGAACAAACAAGTTAAAATGTGAAACTATGGATGGAAGCAACCTATCTTAATAGATCTAAAACAAAATATTATAGATCTAGAAAATGTGTTTGACAACAGTCCAGAAACTCAGACTCCTCACTCAGCTAAACTCCTCCTAGAAAGGTGGAAGTGTACTTGAATCCCTAGGGGAGGCTAAATTTGAATTCGACGAGTAAAACATAATGGATCAAGGCCTAAGTGGGATGAGACATAGGTTAGACACCCAACAGACAAGTTTCTGCAAAACCCATAAACCGATATGAGAAAAACCCTAAAACTCAGAAATCACATGTACTGACACGTTTCCCTATAGGGATCACACTTTTTGGGCTAAAAGGTGCATTCTGAAGCCCATATCACACTTTTTGGGCTAAAAACTGTGATTTCTATTATGTGGATCTTGGTCAGAAAATATCGGAAAAAAATGTCTCCTTTGTCGTGGCTGGTTCCTGTGACCTGCAAAAACGACTAGAAAGCTTGCAAAAGTTAGAAATTTATCAGATCTAGGGTTAAAAAAACAGTAAACGTTAATATAATTGAAAAAATAAGAAACCCTAAGCTGAAAACCAAAGGTCACCCATGTTTCAAGATCTGAAGTATAAAAACCCAAGAGAGTTGCCGATTTTGTTGTAGTGTTTTCTTCTCAAAGATGTACGAAAAGAACCCACTTAAGATTGTGGATGAAAAACAATCTCAACAATATAAATGACTGCCAAACATTGTAGATTTGTAGCAACTAATAAAAAGAAAACCTCCAAAGTCCAGATCTATGCCACAATGATAGTTAAAGAGAAAAAACAAAAAGTAATAACTCCAGTCATCGAATGGAAACCATATATGTAAAGAATAATTTTATTATAAAACCTGTGAAGAGAACAGATAAATGTTACCAGTCCCCCTCTATGGGATGGGTTCTTGGCTATCCTCAAACGTCTTCAGCTTGCGTAGAGTCTCTATCCTTTATAATGTGAAAACCCAACAATAATATGGTGCGCAACAATGAAAATAATCAGAGTTACAACAGTGAGTGCAACAATGAAAATAATCAAAAGTGAATAATGAATGAAAAACCCTTTTATTTATAACGAAATATTGATTTATCTTTGAATAATGAGAAATAATAAATATTATTGATCCATTCTTGGAATAACTACTTGGAATATTTTATTATATTTGGTTAGGAGGGAAAAATATTTAAACTTTTCCTTAGAAATAATAAATAAAGAAATAATTTATTTATCATCTCAAGGAATTAATTAAGGAATAATAAACAGATAAGGATTTATTTAATTATTCCTAAGGGATTTAGTCAAATTTAACAAATAATCATAATTAATTAGTGATTAATTAATTATTCTTATAGAAAAATAAGATACATAATGATTTATCTATCTATTTTTCATGATTGGGTCAAATTTGACAAGGAATAATAATAAAACAATGGTTTAATTAACTATTCCTTGAAGAAAATCAAATAAATAGTGATTTATTTAATTATTTTTCATGGGTTTAACTATAAATTACTTAACAAAGGTGGTTTATTAAGTAATTTCTCAGAGTGAAAGAAATTTTACTATGGTAAAATTGGCTTTACATGGTGTACTTCCATCCATCTGGTAAATTAGGCTAGATGATCAATTTTTTGGTGATAACAACAACTTTTTCAAATTTTGGGGACGTCATCAGTGTCACAATAATATTATTCCAGGATTACAATTTGAAAAATATATTTAAATTGATTTGAATATTTAGAAAAAGTGTAATCAGATTTTTTAGGTTTTGACTTTTTTTTAAATATTTTTCATCAGTATGATGAGCATTCAATCAGTATGATGATTATTACCACAATGCTAACAATAATATATTATATACAAAAGTTTGGTAGTAGTATGTGATAAGGCTACATAATAAGGTGTTGTGTGTGACATATTATTAAAATCTATCCTGCCCATAATGATCATTGAAGGTCACGATCCCAATCCATATACATCATGTCTTTGAAAGTCATGAGCCTAAGCCATATACATTGTGTCGCCAGTTTTAAGGACATCAACTATATGAAACAACAGTGGTGTGAAAGGCACACCTACCAAATTTCACAGTGTTTTGTGTGTGACTCATAAAACCCGTGAAACCCTAATTTAATATAATTTATCCATACCAATTCCTAGTCATTTCACTCTTATTTTACCATTTGAATAAAAAATGTTTAACAAACTATAAACTTTTCACAATTCCATTTGTGAAATTTATAGCGCCATGGCGACTTATAGTAGGGACCTATGAGATCCAAGTAAGACACCTGGAGTGTGTATTGTAGGAAAAAAATCAGGTGTTCTCCCTCTATCTAACCTCCCATGTCTGTACCATATTGTATGTTTTATAGGATATTTTGTCACATCTGGTCAATAGGCCTACAAACCGGATCAATCAATATTCATAAACATGTTGTCATCGTACCTTCACAAATCCTTAATCATGACCTTCCCAAGAGGTTTGAGTTTGTGGGATTAATTGCTCAAAATCAGTATTTTAAGCCCCAACACACCCTAACCCTTTAGTCACCTACTTTCAATGATGGTTTCACCCTTCTACAATAGTTCTGGCCAACACACGTTGCTGCATTTTGCAAGTGTGTTGATTCTAGAATTTAAGGAAAATTAAAAAGAATTTTGAAGCTTCCTCTTCCAGAAGCTTCCAAGGGTTATTTTAACCATTTACATTGGATAAGAAGCTTTAATCCAATATGATCCTATCTTGGAGACTTCATCTCTGATCCCTTGATCACATCCTCCCATCATATGTGGATCTCATGACCATAATGGTAAATCCTATTCTACCACTCTTATCCTATAATTTTATTAGCATCCATAACATCGGGGTTGGATTTTGGGGATGTATAGTTCCCTTATGCTACTACCTTGAAACTAAAGGAGTCATCATCTTCATGCACTAGGGTTGATATTGAGGTGTTCTTTATGACGAGGAATGAAAATTCCTTTTGGGGAGACATCTACAAGATCATCTACTATTTATGGTTGTAAATTCTCTCATGTTTCTATTAATACAAAGAATATATTGTTTTCCTATATTTGTTTTGTTATGTTTGCACTCATATATTTTAATGCCTTGTTGATTCATTGAATAGAGATGTTAGGCTATTCTACTTGGTTGTTGTGGATCATTTTGTTGTTTTAGTTGTGCGTGCAAGCTCTAATTATAACATTAAGAGCTACAATTGGAGCTTAGAAACGAGGAGGAAAAGAAATACTGCTACAAATTTGAGGTAGGCCTCTTTCCCATTCTCTAACTTCTCTAAGGAAAATTTTATGCTTTTTGTCTTATGTTGTTCTAGACTAGTCCGCTAGGTCTAGGGAATTCACCTTTGTCTACAATCATAAATTCCGCATAACAAATTGGTGAACATACTGGGGATGATTTCATCCCTTAGTGGTTTCCTTGACCTTAGCACCCTGTTTTCCTCTTAAAATGACCTTAATTGATTCACTCAGGCCTTGATTGGCCCTACGAAAAGCCTTATCTAAGCTTGATTTGATTTTTTGTGTCATATTTTTGCTAGATATGCCTCAGCACACCCATTAGTATGAAGATAGAGTGCTTCTGTGCATTATCTCATTCCCTACATTTCCACTACTAAGCATTGGTGCATATTATGCACTTGCGATGATCCCTATAAGATCTAAAAAAGTTATTTTCTTCCCTTAATCTATGATTTTCTTTGGTCCAACCTATTTTCCTCTTGTATTTAAGTGTGTCCTTGTCTCAAAAAATCCCTCACCTTGTTTTATTTAGGCTTTATTAGACTTTGATAAGAATTTGTTTGTATTTTTCTTTGTTCATGTCATTCAGTTCATTGGAAAACTTTTAGCTTAATCATTGATTGCTTGAAGAAATTGATATTACAGTCATCATTCTGTGTGGTTTCTTTCATCAGCAATAGAAACATCTTATTTTTCATTTCATTTGAAGATTAGGAGGATTTAAAATAAAAATATCATAATTTTTCATTTTGAATTGCATTTATGGTTTTGAATGAAATTGGGACTTGAAACATTTGCTGCATCATCGCGTGAATATATTCCTTCTAATAGTTAGTCTTTTATCGAAACGAAATGTTCTCTTATTATCATGCTAGATTGCATTTGAGGGAATTCAGGTGCAAATCATGGTGATCCTTGAAAACTAAAACTTGATCCAAGATAAACTTCAAAATTTATTGAACCAATATATGGAGCATTGGAACATTAATGCAAACGCATAGAGGTGTAGGCTAAAGATGTGTACCAACGTATTTAAGCATAGGAGCTGTTGTTTTTTCCAATGTTTCATTCCAGGGGTAATATATTGTTCCACATATGTAAGTGTATAGGATCATTATCCATGTACCTTCGGGTATATCGGATGGCACTCCATGTATCAAAAGTATATGGTAGCATTCTCATCGTACAACTACGCATTAGACAACACTACTGTGGACCATGCTTCCATGTACCTTCAGGTATATTTTGGAAGTCCACACTAGGTTTCTATCTCGCATTAGGTAACCAAGTCGACCAGCTTATATATTCTGATACACCGAACACAACATTTGGGGAGATTTCCTGCCCGTACTTAAATTCTTGGTTCTCCCAAGTTGTATATTTCATTTACAGTTTCTTGGTAAACCTTTATGTGTGCTTTCCCATTTTTTATTTATTTTTGTTGATTTCTAAAATTTACTAAACCATCATGGAAGAAAAATCCCAACAACCCCATCTCCATTCGCATAGGATGAAAATATTTTATCCATTACCTCTTAAGACAACACCTGAATGTCGTTAGAAAAATAAAAAAAGTAAAACTACTGAAACTAGTGAAACTAGTGAAACTAGTGGAACTACTGCTTTGGAAGCATCCCCTTTTGGTACTACATCTGAATTAAATTAACCAAAATATTCCCTTCTTGTAAGCACTGAGCCTGAAATTACATCTTTATCTATTGGTGAGTCTAAAGTAGTTGAAACTGAAAACCTTGAGAATTTACTTCCTGAGGTTATTGAGCCTGAATTTTCATGTTAAGAAACATTTCATTCGAAGGTTATACAACCTAAGGAGCCTCAATTAACTCAACCTCTTACTTCAAGGCCTTCGATTTCTCTTCCTATGCCTTTGACCCAACCGCAACAACCTGTACATCTCAGTCCCAATGGTGAGAAACTTCCACCTGGTCTATTGAGTAGTGACGAGATTTCTCAAGAAGAGACTCGATCCTCCTTTCATATCCATTTGAGAGGGACTAATATTTACTAGGTCCATCCATTTACTCCTCTTTGTACTCCCATACAACCTACTTCACAATGAGCCCCTCGTTTTAGCACACATTTATGTTTCCCTCGACTTACTTCTTTGGGAGGTTCAACCATGACTGAATCAACATTGATTTCTCTACTTGTGTCTTCAATTATGACTATGTATCCTAAAGTTGCATCTAATTATATGTTTTAAACTCCTCTAGAAACAAACTTGTATGGTGGTCCATTTATACCACCTGATTATCAATATTTATCTAGAAGGTGCCATAACCAGTCCATGGACTTCCCCTTCTTCATCCTCATTTGGAATGTCATCTAGATCTTCTATAATGAGCACTCCACAACCTACCTACCATGTCTAAACCATCTCTAGAACAATAATATGGTCCACTTGTTAGTGGAATTGGATATCTGCAATAACCTATTCCACCTTATACTGGGTACCCTCCCCTTGGGAGGAAGTTACCTCCATATCCTCTTTATACCCAACTAGGGGGGAATCTATTGATGGAATGCATACTCTTCTTAATCAAATGCAATAGGTTGGTGTTCATACCTATTCAAGGCCTACCAGTCCTTGTTTTATAGGAATGGTTGCTCATCCTTAGAAACCTACACTGCCCGTTCAGTCTGGTTTGACTCAATTTCGAACTTCTCAACCTATTCAAACTACACCTCAAGTTCCTACTTTCCAGACTACACCTCAATCTACCCAAGATGTTGCTCAAGTTAGTGTTATAACATCATTTTGCACTCTTGTAGACCTGATGCTCTTGTATGGACTTGGGTAGCCTTTTCCCATGTAGACTTGATCCTATATTTAAAAACAATATTTCAAATTCCATACATGACTTTACCCATTCCAAAGCACGTACATATGTGGTTTCTATAACTGTATACCAGTGTATACCTTTTTAAATATGAAAAGATAAAATATTATGCTATTTTTTGGGTGGGGTTCACAGGTTTTACCGAGAGCCCACCTACAGGAGCATGTAGTACAACTGGATTAACTAATTTCAGGTAGTATATATACACACCTTGGGTAGGCCTAAAAGACATAAAACAATGGCTATCGACATTATACCCATTTTTCTCTGAGATCAAGTCTGATTTTCCCATGCCTCCTACACTCCCAGTATCTATGGAAACCCTTGTTTACTTTACAGAGATGTTCGTCATCTTCATAGTATCTCCTTGCATTTGTTAGAGAGGTTGTCTTCATGGCTCAAGCTGGATGGATCCAGAGGAAGGCTTTGTCAGTGCTTTGGCTTGGATTAGGTTGTACCTTTCCTATACCTATTGCGTACTATCAATAAAGAAGCTCATGTCATGTTCCTAATATGTTACTGTCTCATGAATAGAAATTTCTATGTTTATGTATGATGATCTAGCATATATTTTATGTATGCACATTGAATTATATATCATATATATGCTTCTTTGAATTTATTTGCAGGCCTTCTCGATTCGGGAGGAAGCAAAAGGTTTATACCCTATGGGTTCAAATGTTGGGACCTACAAGTAAGTTTCCAATTCCACATTTAATAATTTAGATGTTTGGCATGCTTTCTTGATTGCGTCTTGTTGATTTTCTTGTTTTGCTCTTTTAAGGTTATCAACCCTTACCTTAGGGAAATTTTCCCACCAACCAAATTGGCAACTCTATTGGGAAATACCATCAAGTATTTCCTGTAAGGGTTATAATTCTTTGATCTGGGTTTTGGTTTTTTGTTTCTTCATTTTTCTAGCCTTCTTTACTCTTAGGAAATCTGGTCAATCAACCTGATCTCTTGGATTATGAATATATTATTTTTCCTTAGTTTTCCATTTATACGCTCTTTTTATTGCATCCAAAAATGTACATGCGTGTTTTATTATGAAGAAACTCGCGTATATGCTTGTTTTTTCAGAAACAGTCTCATACATATGCGTTTCTAGTGTTACACAGTCATGTATAGATTGAAAAAATTGAATTTTCTCATTTTTGTCCTTTTCTAGGGGTTTGGCCATGCTTTCTTGTGTCTTTCTTGTTTGAATGAGGCTCGGAATCATTTTTTTATCAATTTTTGTTGATTTCTTCCATGGTGAAAAACCTATAGCATCCTAGGTTTTGTAGTTTTTGAAGATTTTTATACTTCAATTTGGTTTTCAGACTTTCTTTGGGAAGTGTCTGATTGTTTTGTGTGGTTGGGTCAATTAAGTTGTTATTGCAACCTTTTTATGACTGAGTTTTCTTGATTGCTACTTTTACATTCTTGAAGTTGGCTTGTTTTGTGCTTTTCATTAGTTCTTTGAGAAAAGTGTTTGCAATTCTTAGGTAAGTGAGAGATTTTAGTTCTCTGAAATATTTCTAATTTCCAGAATTCCTAGTATCTTCTTAACCAAATCACTCAAGGTATTTTTGCCTCTTCTTCACATTAGTCTTTTAATTTTTTCGATTATTAATGGATAGTGAGATTTGAGTTTATTTATTTTTGTTGGTCTTGAATTTGATAATTTCTTTCACTTTTTGAAACTTGTTGTGTTTAAATCTTTTGAATATAAAGAAAAACATTTGCATTGGGTTCCTTTTCTTTGGTTTTTTGACTTTTGAGTTTTTCACAAAGGTATGAATTCTTGTCGTAGGGCTAAAGTAATTTTTCATTAGAATTTTTTCTTTCTTGGGACTTGCTTGTTGTTGCTTTGGATTTTTCTTTTGAGTTCACCTTTTCTTTTTTGTGAGATTTACTTGAATATTTCATTTTCATACTAGTGTCTATTTGGCTAGATTAATTATAGAAATCATTTAGTTCTTTTTGTTAGCTTTTGAATGTGTGAGTGAAAAATAAAAAAATGGGTTTTGCTTTATTATGTTCCTCGTAGAAAATTTGTAGTAAACACTTTTCATTGAAGAAATGAGTTTCGTTTTCATGTAGCTAGGTTTTTTATTGATTCATTTCATGTCAAAACACCATTAGTTGCACTTCCATTTCCCTATGTCTTAAATAGAAACCAATTAAAATAAGCTCTTAATTAAAATGAACTAGACTTTTTATTTTTGGCATAGAAACTCAACTATTTTAGGGCATTAGGGCCTTGGAATAGGTGTGTGGAGAGTAAACTCTCTAATTCCACTTGAATTGAAAGTATAAAAGTTTACTAAAGAGGGGAAATCCAATCTTGTTAGGCCATCTAGGAATGTTATATGGAATTTTGCATCTATGGATAAATACAATTTCCCTAGGTGGGTAGCTACACCTAGAACAACATATTTAAAGAGTTTAACCTTTTTCTATAGAAGATAAATAAGATAAGGGACCTACTTTTTATCTTTGGCTTCCCTTTGTTTCCTTTCAATAAGTCTCGTTGCTCCTTCTCGAACTGATCCGCTCTATAAGTACCTACAATCATAAACAGAGGACAAGAACCAATCAAAGCAAGAGATATACCTACTATAAGCAAATGGAATTGAAAGAATTTACACATATAATCATCATACATAAAGATAATAATATGGAAAAAGGTGTAAACGACTTTATTAGGTAGAAGGAAGAGTTATAACTATGAAGTCTGATCCCATGTCACTCATCCAGCTTGAGTTCCATATTTCATCACACCAAGAGCACAACACTCCAGCAACATAACAATACTTGCTTACAATCTCAAACCTCAAACCAACAGTATCTCCTTACAAATTCTCAAAGTCCATCCCATTGATCACAATGATGAGTGCTCAATTTATAGGGAAATGAAGCTGGTTTTGTCATAAATTGGGCATTGAATGACTTTCCAATTTGGGAGTTATTTTCCATGGAGAAAGGGATGAGAGGATAGGAGGTTATTTGATTCATTCCCTATCCAATTTTGAGCTCATAGGAGAGGATAAGAGGTGGGAATATTCTAGAATGGTCTAGAATGTAGGAATATTGCCAGAATTCTATGAAGATTTCGCTCAATCTCACCCAACGTAGGTCAAAGTGGGCCTAGGTGCTCTGCAAAGAAGGATTGAATGGGCCTAAGTGCTCTGTAGCACACTTTCCCCTATCCAAGGCTATGTTGGTCCCTCAAGGAATCATTTAAGGATTTCTTCTGGCCAGGAAACTCTCAGGAAAGATGGAATTCAATGTGATGACTTGTCTAGGGCATGTAGCAATTGGATTAGGGTTTCATGAGCCCTAAAATTACTAATCTAAATGATAGGAGTGATGTGCCCAAATAGACCTGTAACAATTTCCCCCTCAAGCATGAAGTCAAAAATGATAATGTTGAGTGATATTCTTTACAATGTGATGAGGAGGTTCCGAAGCGGATGGTAACCTGCATCAATTACAATACACAATATCATGATATTTTGGATTTTCTCATGAATTGCTTAGGGAAGGCATACCCATGCTCAACATAAAAACTTTCATTACATGTACATAGATAGTTGTCTATAGATATAGACCCATGATGGGATGACCATCAGTGTAAATCCGTCGTACAAATGATTTTGTACTCTCTTGAAATCACAATCCGGATGGATGAAACTAGATCTGTGGTCTTCTATCTAGTTCAATCGTTTGCTCAAGTAGGATTCTAACCATGTGAATATGTGATCTGAAGTCAAACATGGGAAGACACCGTCTGATTACTAGCCAATGATGTAAGCCATTAACAAACGTGAGAGAAATTGTTGACAATGATAATGATCCTCAAGGTACCACAGTACATTCTGCATGGTGTGAATGGATGTTTTGATGTCAAACACCATACAAAGTCTTTTGGCTAAAGGCCAGTGACGTCAACATGTCGCAGGATGCGAGAAATTTTCCATTGATGTATGAAAGCCCCAAGGTACTGAAAGGATGTTTCTAAGCAACTTCTTGGATAATTTGTTGATTTCGACAAGAAGTGGCTCAATGCAGGAGGACCTTGATGTATCACACATCAATGACATGAAACGAGTCTAATGATTTCTTGAGATATAATTTGATTGACAACACAAGCTTTAGGAACGGTTGTCATGACAATGAAGGTTTATGAGCATTGCAAAGGATGAATTTGACTGAGTGACTTCTCTTGAACATGTCAACGACACTAAATAAATTGGAAGCATTGACCCAAAACCAAAGTAATGGATGGTATGATAGACCATAGGTATGATACCCATCAAGTAGATAACCCAACCCAAGTAGTCACATAGATGAAGTGAGAGTGTCATGTTCAAGAGCGACCTACTACCATAAAGTGGTTTACACCTTTTCCCATTTTCCCCAGTCATTGTTGACCAATACCTCTTTAGTACTTACTAAGCTTGAGGAGGATAACATATGCTTCTTGTATAATTCCACCCTCGGGGTGAATACATCGCTATGTGATGTTTTAAGAAGTCTAGTGAAGGTGAAATTCGGTCTTGTCATGATGTACAAGTTTGTCGCTATTTGATGTTTTAACGAGTTTAACGACAATGATAACTCAATCCTTTTCATATTTAGAGAGTTTGGAAAGTGACAAAAAGAAAAATCCACAAGTTCTTTTTTGTAGACTTATCTCTCAAGTCCAAAATGTGTAAAATAATACGAGAGAGAACCTATTGACCATGTTCAATCAACATATTCCTTTCTTGTAAATAATTTATCTCATTCCGGAAAAGGGTTAAACTTATACTGATTAGATGTCATTTCCAATCCGTTAACGAGCTAAAAAGGACAAGTGCTCGGTAATCTTTTCATATTTTGAGAGTTTGAAAAGAGCCTAAAGAGGACTCCACTTTGAGGACTGAGTGGTGTCTAGGATAGCAACTAGTTCTGGTGATATTGGAAATTCTCAAAACATGTTGATTTATGTGAAGAAGATGGCTAATAAGACCACTCATTGCAACTGTTCCTCAAAAAGGGTAAAACAACCAAGTGAAAGTGTATGATCGGTTAAGCAGACAGTGACAACGGAAAGATAAAAACCAAGGCTTATCTGATGAAAGAGGTTGATAGAATGGCAATAACAAGGGTTAAAATGGAGATGGGTTCATTTTAACACAAGCCTGAAGGGGTTAAAATGGAGATGGGTTTATTTTAACACAAGCCTGAACCATAGGGAACTATGCTTCGATTCAGTTTCATGTTTACACAATATTGAAATGAAAAACTATGCTTGGATTTAGTTTCATTTTTACACAAGCTTGACCCAAAAAAACTATGCTTAGAATTGATTTACATGCCTCCAACATGATGACTCAATTCTAGGTGCATGCCCTCCAAGCTTCATTGCATTCACCTAAGTAAACTACTCATGGCTATCAGGTGGATGGAATTAAGGTTCATTTATGAGATCAAGTGAAAGACTCGATTGGGATTTTATGGGATCTACTCAAAGACTCAAATTGGAACTTTGCTCGAGGGGACCTTGTTTCATTTTTTAATGACTTGACACAAGACAAGGAACTTTGCTTAGATTCCTTCATTCATCTTTTAACGAGCTTGACACAAGACAAGAAACTATGCTCATATTCCTTGTTTCATTTTTTAATGAGCTTGACACAAGACAAGGAACTTTTCTCTGGGACCTATTTCATTTTTTAATGAGGTTGAGATAGTAAAATAACTATCCTCATGCCCTTTATTTCATTTTTTAATGAGGTTGACACAATATCGAGAACTATCCTCATATTCTTTGTTTCATTTTTTAACGAGCTTGACACAAGACAAGGAACTATGCTCATATTCCTTGTTTCATTTTTTAACAAGGTTGACACAAGACAAGGAACTACCCTCAAATTATTTGTTTCTTTTTTTAACAAGGTTGACACATGACCAGGAACTATCCTCATGTTCCTTGTTTCATTTTTTAATGAGCTTGACACAAGACCAGTAACTATGCTCGTATTCTTTGTTTCATTTTTTAACAAGGTTGACATAAGACCGGGAACTATCCTCATATTCCTTGTTTCATATTTTAACGAGATTGGCACAAGAGAAGGAACTATGCTCGAATTCATTATTTCATCACCCATAAGAGGTCATGACTTCCAAGAGGTTCTAATTAGATGGGAGAACAATGCTCTGGAAGGGATCATGAGAGAGATCTGTTTCCAATGCCCCCAGTACATAATGTACAACATCATGAAATTGATTGTTTATTGATGTAGGGATGGAACAGGTTGTCACATAATTGACTTGTGGTGGCGAAGATACCATTGGGACAAAAGGACCATTTAGGGAAGATGGTTGACTGGAAGCCATATTTGAACCGGGAAATGAAAGCTGATCAATGGTGACAATTCCGCCTTCATGCGAGAAACACATGACTCGAAAGTGCGTTGAAACAATAGCTCCCATGTCATAAACATAGTCGTGGCCAAGAAGTAAATTGTAATATAAAGGGCCTAAGACTAGCATCACATTGAGATAAACCATTTTTCCTCCAAAAGTAATAGGAAACTAAGGAATGATCCCTAATGGTTGACTAGTTCCTCTGTTAAAAACCAACAGATTCTGGGTAACAGGCACAAGTGGCAGTGAACCGAGCACTTTCCAAGCAATGGAGGAAAGGATACTCATAGATGCACCTTCATCTATAATAGTACTAGGTACAATCATATTACAAACCTATACTATGATCTGGAAAGGCACATAAGAAGGAAGACAACATCTTGTCAGTCGATTCCAATTGAAGGAAGTGACCAGACTACTTGGAGGGGGTATTGTAGAAATGGGAGAATTAACCCCTTGAGTTACGAGGGTGGGAGGATTTTCCTCTTGTCTTAATGGAACATGAGGATTTCCCCAAGATCATTGGAATCTAAAGAAATGAAAAGAACCTGAGTGGTATCATATTCAGTCTCTTAGGGAAAGGTACAATTAACTGAAGGTTAAATCGGGTCAACTGATTCGTCGACCTATGATTGATTAGGTATAAACTCATTGCATTCACATTCAGAGAAGGTGGGTTTGACTGATAGTTCATTTGGGTCAGTCAGTTTATCAACTAGTGAACGATTAAGGGAGAGTCTCCTATAACCAAATGGAAGTTGTTGTGGAGAAGTGGGATGGTTATCCAAATCTTTTTTGGCTTCATCCAGATAGGGACAAAGGTGAATGGGGTGATTGCCTTCACATAACCTACAGGGAAACTTAACTTTACCCTTCTTTCCATGAACTTTACTACCACTAGTTGATGGTGTGTCACTAGCATGATCTCCAGAAGTTGATGATACTGGACAATGTGAATGAGAAGACCATTCTTCTAATATCTGAGGAATATCACGACAATTTCAAATAAGATGGTGTCACATACAAAGTTTACATGGATATCAAACTTTGTGAGGCTTATCAAATGGTTTCTCATCAGAAGTTGCATTCAAAGAAATGGTTGCTTGGTTGCCCCTCTGCTAAATTTTCTTCCTCTTATTCTTCTTCTTAGCCACCTGGTTACTAGTTTTAATACTTTCACTAGGCGAAGAGGAAGAAGGGGAGGAAGAAAAAAATGAGGAAGAAGGCAAAGGGTCAACTGGAGGTTGATTTTTTTCCAATTGGAGGAGTAGTTGACTGCAGAGAAATCACGAAATTTTGAACCAAGGAGGTTGAAAACAACCATACTGGCAAGCCAATTGTGAATCCGAAAGGGACAATGTAGCCATATAAGGATCACCAATATTTCCGAAAGGAGGAAAGGGACTAGGATTCCCATCAAAAGGAATTCCTTGATCGGTGGACTCTAGAGTCATTGCCATATGTGCCAACCTAATATCAACTAAGGAGTGAGCATGGAGGATGTTATCACGTCAATTAATTTTATTTTAATCAAAATAGCATAATGAAACAAAAGAGGGATTTAAATTGCAATATACTACCTCAGTAAACCAAGGACTTAACATATGTGTAGGAAATCTCCTCGAATGTTGTGTTCGAGGTATCATAGCGTACAAGGTGGCTGGATTGGTTACCTAAGGATGGATAACAACCTAATGTAATCCTCCCATATATACTTGAAAGTACGTGGAGGCCCAATCCTTGTTAGCACTCTCTAATGCGAAACCGCATAGTGGGAGCATTCCTTTATACTTTACGTACTCTAACACTGCCCTATATACCCGAAGGTACGTGGACGAGCTATGATATACTCACGTACATGGAATGAGGTATCACACTCAGAATGAATCGTAGACAAGTTAGCAACAACTACTATGTTTTACGATGCTGGAACATGTCTTTGGCCTAGAACCTATAGATGTTTTGCGTTAGGTGATAATGCTCCATTAGGTTAATTGAGGTTAATTTTAAGTTGATATTGGTTAAGAAATTTCCTTTCAATTCTCACCATGTGATGTCTTTGAAATTCCTAGAATGCAACTAATATGATAATCATTCTTTTCATTCAATTTGAACAATGAAAACCTTAGATAAGAGAGATAGAGCAATCAGATTCTTTTAATCAAAGAACAAAGAGCATGTCTAATGAAATTTCCCTAAACTATTCCTACAAGCAGACACAAACGTTTTCAATGCACAATGCAAGTTTCTATTTTCAATCCCCTTAATGTTAAAATGAACAAAAGGAAGCTAATGCACATACAATCAATCTATCTTTTTGCAAGAACAAAGACTTTACAATAGTTCCTTTTCGAAAGAAATGAATACTTTTACGACACTTTATTTTGAGCAAAGCTTAATCGACTATAAACTAACTTTGTCAATGAATTGATAGTGATAAAGAAATCATTTAAGGAAAAATAAACAATAAAGGCCAAAGTAGGGATAGGAAGAAACACAAATTGATTTCAGAGACAACAATCATTGATCTTTCAACAAGAAAAAATAGAAGGAAATTTGGGAAAAAAATTATGTCAAAGGTGGGATTTTTGACCTAAGGAGGATAAGCGCAGGTTAAAGTGGGAGTAACTACATTGCAGAGCATTGTCTCTAATCCAAGGTTGCTCTATAGAGCACTGTCCCCTTACCAACCTTGTGCTGGTGCTAGAGAGGCCAATCAAAAGGCATCTAACCTCAATTTTTTTTGACCAAAAACACTTGAAAAGACTAAAATAAGATCAATGAAAGCAAATAAAGTCTACTAGGGTGTACTATGACAAGGATAAACTACCCGGAATGATGGTCATTCCCCAGCAGAGTCGCCAATTTGTTATGTGGAATTTTACATCTATGGATAAATACAATTTCCCTATGTGGGTAGCTACACCTAGAACAACAGATTTAAAGAGTTTAAATTTTTTCTATAGAAGATAAATAAGACAATGGACCTACTTGTTATCTTTTGCTTCCTTTTGTCTCCTTTGAATAGCTCTTGATGCTGCTTCTTGAAATGAACCTGATCAATAAGTACCTTCAATCATAAACAGAGGAAAAAAAACCAATCAAGGCAAGAAATCGATCTACTATAAAAAGATGGAATTGAAATAATTTACACATATAATCATCATACATAAAGACAAGAATATGGGAACAGGTGTAAACAACTTTATTAAGTATAAGGAAGAGTTACAACCAAGAAGTCCGATCCCATGTCACTCATCCATCTTGAGTTCCATCCTTCATCACACCAAAAGCACAACACTCCGACAACATAACAATACTTGCTTTACAATCTCAAACCTCAAACCAAAGTTATCTTCTTACAAATTCTGAAAGTCCAACCCCTTGATCACTATGATGAGTGCTCAATTTATAGGGAGGTGGTTTTGTAATAAATTGGGCATTGAATGGCTTTCCAATTTGGGAGTTAGTTTCCATGGAGGAAGGGATGAGATGATAGGAGGTTATTTGATTCATTCCCTATCGAATTTCGAGCTCATAGGAGATGATAAGAGGTGGGAATCTTCTAGAATGGTATAGAAGGTAGGAATACTCCTAGAACCCTATGAATATTTCGCTCAATATCACCCAACACAGGTCAAAGTGGGCTTAGGTGCTTTGCAGAGTAGGCTTGAATGGGCCTAAGTGCTCTGCAGTGCACTTGCCCCTGACCAAGGCTATGCTGGTCCCTCAAGAAGTCATTTCAGGATGTCTTCAGGTCAAGCAACTCTCAGGAATCATGGAATTCAATGTGATGACTTGTCTAGGGCATGTACAAATTGAATTAGGGTTTGATGAGCCCTAAAAGTACTGATCTGAATGATGGGAGTGATGTACCCAAATAGACCTATAATAGGGAAATCTCTTCTAACACATGAGTTAAGCACAAGGACGTGTGAAGATAAGGAAAGAGAGATACCCCCTCTCCTACTTTTTGGATCACGCACCCAGGAATGTTCCACCCAGATTCTGATCATGAACTAGTGACCTTAGTTTCCTTTCTTAGTGAACCCACAAATGATTGTAGGGTGATTACAGGGGGGAATTCCCATGGTACCTCAGGCAGTTATTGCATCACTTTCATAGTACATTTGGAGGGTGCCCTTGTGAAAATTGGGTACTTGCACTGATAAAGGCTATTTTCTAGAGGTCACAGTAATTGATTATGATACCTATGCTGGTAGGCTTGAGCCGTTATCATCCTGAGCTACCTTCGGGAGGTAATTTACCTCACTTTCTTGTATTTTTGTGTTTGGTCTCAACCACCCTGTTACACAACATTTTGTCACTGTCCCTGTACTCCTTATTCCTTGATCCTGTAGGACCTATAAAGTGAACCCTACATGCTTTCCCTTCATGAATAAACTCTCATTGTTTCCCTCTTCATGAGCATAAAAATTCCCTTTTGCACCATTTCCCAAAAATATTCTGTTTTTCCCAGTTTACAAGACCAATGCTAATGACGCTTGTCCTCCTCACACCGATATGCAGGGATTAACACTATTCCTAGTGCCGACTGGAGTGACTGAGATTTTTTTTAGTCATGCCGATCCACTTTTGGAAAGTTTTTCAAATAAAGATCCAAAGCTTCCAGCTCTAGAAGCTTTGTAACAGAATTCTAGTAAATGGTTGAGCCAGATGGAGTCAAGGATGTTAGTTTGGCCTCCCTTTCCCTATAAGGATGGAACTACCTCTAGATATAAGACCTTCTCCCATGAGAAGAGGAACCATCTCCCATCCATTCATGAGATATAAGCCTCCATTTTTCCCAAGCACATGCTAGTTTTAATGTTGGTGTGCTAGTGCTAATTAAGTTTGGAGTAAACAAAAAGCTATTCATAGTTGTAGCTCTCTAGTTGTGTGTGTCGGAGAAGTGTGAGTTTGGTTTAGTGTGAAGCCGAAAGGGAAAAACCTTAAAACTATCATTGTTGAGGCCATCATGGAATGCTAACAGAAGTGTGTGGGAACCTTGTTTTGTCAGAGGAGAACAAGAACGCCAAGAAAATGGTTGTAATATCTTCTTGATTTAATATATATGAAACTATCAATTGATTTCCTACATATTGTGTCATCTTACATGTTTATGGCTTAATGCTTCTTGAACTGTTAAGTAGGTTGAATTACAATTTGTCTATTATCACGGTTGTTGTTTGTTATTGTTTACTTGTTTCAGGGGTTCGAAGAAGGAAATGGGAGATAGATGAAGTGAGAAAGCAAGGTCATCACCAAACATGATAAGCATACTAACAGGTAGGACCTCTTAATTGGTTATAACCTAAGGAAATATTCCATGGAATGTCTTGTTAGTGGCTAGACCCGTTATTGGGCTAGAGGAATTTTTTATGTCCGCACTTATAATTTTATTTCACCACAAATTAGTGACTCCACTGGGGAACCAATCCTTTTATTTGTTTGCTTGGAATTTCATGGTTTTGTGTGAACTTTTCTAGTTTCTCCATTTCCCTTTAGTTTTGTTTGTTTTCCTTTTCTTACTGCTCTGGGTTTGAAATTCATAATAGTAATTCTGGTTCCATTTTTTTTTTTTCTTAACATCCTTTCCCAGCGTGCTTAATTTGATGGCAGTCACACTGATCAGTGTGATATGCTGAGAAAAAGTCACGTTGACCCCCTTATGGCACTTGTTGTTAGTTAGGAAGCTGCGTCGATGCCTATAAGTGAAGATTAGGGTTCATCCCAGATCTTGGCTAGAGTTTTTTTCTCTCATGATTTCTACCTTGTAAGCTTTTTAGACCATCTTCTCCTTGAATAGAAGTTTCTTTTTTTTTCATTTGGTTTGTTTTCTTGTTGATTTTCCATCTTTTCACTTGATTTATTGGGTCATTAGATGGTTAGTGACACTAGGGCATCTAGATTGTCATCCATTCAGCTAATTGTGAACTTAGTGAGTCAACTAGTTGGTGCATTTACTCCTTGCATTTTGTTTATGGTCCTTCTACGGCTTTGATCTCAATTACAAAAGTTTGAAAAGTTTCCATTTGCTTGTCTAAACATCTGTTTTCTAGCATAGATTACATTGCTTGTCTTGTTTTTGGCAAAGTTGTTGTGTCATTAGTTAGAAAGAGATTATCTCTTCGTGTTTTTCATTTGCTTGAGAATCAATTATCTCAAAAACTTTTTCATTGAAGTGTTTTATGAGAAATTCATTTGTCACTTCATGAAAAGTACAAGATTCTAGTTTGCTGCATCAATATGTTACAACAGTTAGCATCATTGAAGGCTAGGATTGCATTGGCATTTGAAAAGGAAAAGAATTCTCTTTAGTTTTGAAAGGATTGTTAGAGTGTACTTGTTAGGAAATTAGGAATTGGAATGTATTTTTCATTAGTTTATTTTCTCGGAAAGTGAAGTAGTGGAAAATAATTTTTTATTTGGTTGCTTGGTTGTTTGCATTTGATTGTGTTTTCTACCCTCTCTAGTGTAGAAAATTCATCGAATTGAAAGGTTCTTGTCTCATTTAGTTGCATTTAGGGCTTTTTGAGTCACTTTGCTAAGGCCTAAAAACTGAGACATAATTGTAGATAAAATTTACAATGAACTCAATTAACCTAAGGCGCATTTGAAACATAATGATCACATTTAGAAGGTCTAGGATAGAGATGCATTCTAATGTCTTTAAACGTAGTAGTTGTTGTTAGCTTCGGCACTAGATATTGCTAGTATGGATTTGTGCTCCCTGTACTATCGAATATATAGTGGAATACCCCTCTAGGATCCAATCCTTTATCCATAGGAAAGTCGAGTCTGCTGCCTTGCAAATGTGATACACCAAACACGAAATTCGTGGAGATTGCCTACCCGTACTTCTCAGTTCGTCGAGAGGTATTCTGCAATTCATGGTTGCCTGGTAAGCCATTTTACTTAGATCATCTCGAGTAGTCATTTGATATTTTTGACTCATTAAATTTAAAATATCATTCGAGTGTTTGTCCTTTGGAGTTCGTTTCCAATCAAAAGTGATAGATTCATCTTTGTTTCTTTCTTGACTCTTAAAACATGAAAGAGCACCACTTTATTTATGCATCTTAAAAAATTGATTTCCCGCAATATTATAACATCTGTTAGTCTTTTCTAAACCAAATCGTGAGTTTCCCTAAAGAATATTTTAAAGCGTTGAATTTTATCTCTCGTTTCCTGTTAACTAAGACAAGGTCATTGTGGTTGAACCATTTGGTTCACCTAGTTCCTCTTCTTCTCCTCTGTCTGAAATATTGTCTAAGGAGCCTTTTACTGAATTACCTGAGTCAATCGAGGACAAAGGTGTTGAAATCAGGATCATTCTAAGCATTCAACCTTTGTCATCTCATCCTCTGCCTACTTCAGATATTGGGTCACCTACTGATATTGGCCTAGAATGTCCAGACAACAATACCATCCCAACTCCTGAGATTTTGCTGACTACTGATGGTCCGCTTGGACTAGTTATATATCCTTTGAATCCTTTGTTCAACTCTGTTGTCATATCACCACAGCATCCATACAGTCCATACGATCAGCCGAGTGTTCCTTTGGAAGTATCCCCTCGTACATCTTCGGTCGTTCATTGTCGTTTTTTCCCAACTATGGAACCCGAATGCAATGCTCTAGTTACCTCTCTGGATGAATCAGAAGCTTCTACTCCACACATTGTCGAAGAGGAAGAACATCAGTTTCCTCCTTAAGGTTTTCCCTATATAGGGATAATTCCCATCAATGTGTATCATGAATTACCACCTAATTATGTGAGTTTGGCACAATTGGTCTTAGGTACACGTAGTGCCTCATCACTCTATGATAACCTTGTTTGGGCATCTAGCACCATGCCTACCACAGGTCCATCCATTGTGAACCCAACCTCCCAACAGGCCGTTACCTCAGTCCAGGTGCAACCCACCATCTCGAATCCTCTTGTATCGTCCATCCCAGTCACCTGTTAGGTTCAACCGACAGTCTCAAAGAATGTTACTATCAGTTCTTTGATCCCTCTAGTAAGTGGAAACGTTGTACCACCACACAAGGGGAAGAATCTTAGTGTTTTTATGGTGACAGGCACCACAAATGTGAGTATCTCATAGACTCACATGGTTGGAATGAACTAACCTTCTTTTTGCATTATCCAAAACCTTGTTGGTCTTGCTAGATCAAGCAATGTCTAGTTCCAACAGGCTCAAAATCCTATTGGTTTGTCTGGGTCAAGCAATTTCTTATATCAGCAGCCTTATGAGGCTTAGGTTTAGTACCAAACTCCTTACGTTCCATATGGTTCTCAAGGAATGGTCAATCAACCTTACATCCTTCAGTTTGGGCAGTACGTTCATTCTCACCCATCCACTTTTCAGGGTGGCTATGGCCAGATTCAGTTTGGAAATTTCTCGGGAACTGTTAAAGTACCCTTGCAACAATAAGGACAACCTCTCCAACAACAAGGGAAACCTTTGTTGTAGCAAGGTTTGTCAATGCAACAAAAGGGGCAGATTATACCGCACCAAGAAAAACTGCAACAACCATCGGGGAAACCCTCACAATAGTTGCAGTAAACAATGCAGTCACAGATGTAGTATGCTCCAAAAACCTCCGAGCCTATGTCTTCACATGCCCAATCTTTGCAGCCACAGGGACAACCTTTGCAACCACAAGGTCATCCCTCGTAGCAATAGAGCCAAACCGGGTAGCATCAACCCTTATGTACCTATCAACAGAGTCAACCCTTGTAAGGACAAGGCTAGGGTCAAGTCCTACAGTAGCAGGCCCTAAATCCTAATGTTCTAGGGAAACAGAACCAGACTCTTGTCCAAGGGAAGTAGGTTGAGAATCCCTATATCCAAGGGTAGCAAGTGTACAATCCTTATGTCCAAGGACAACAGGTCCAAAATCCTCTTGTTCAGAGGCAATAGGTTCAAAACCCGTATGTTCAGGGAAAATAGGTACGATATCCATATGTCCAAGGTTAGCAGGCTCAACAACCTCTTAACCGATACGTTTCTTATCAGCAACCTATGACCGGACATTTCCAATGTGTTCAAGGTCAAAATCCTCCCTACGGTCAAGGTAACCTATAGTGGGGGCAAAATAAAATGCCATATGGCCAAAACCCTCCACTATGGGGCCAAACTCCTTACCAACAGGGATGGGCACCTCCGGTTGGACCCACTTATCGACCTCCAATGCTTTTTAATACTCAATTTTCATTCTTGGCCACACTAGGGTTGCCAGATGTGTCCCACCTTACAAATGATCCAATTCTTCATTCACCATATTGGCCTCCGGTTCTGTCCAAGATCCCGAGCGATTGTCCTATGCTAGTGGGAAAGAAAAATAAGACCCTCAAGCCCATGTGATGACATATCACCTATGGTTCTCTTCGAATTCTTACGTTTATCATTCTATTCGTCTCCATCTTTTCCAACAAAATCTCACAAGTGCTACATCCAAGTGGTATATCGAGCTTCCTCGAAGTACTTACCATGACTTCAACTCTTTAGACATGGCTTTCCTCATGAATTTCCAGTTGTCGTTTGCTATGAAACTGACACCTATTTTCTTACATCTCTTAAGTAAGATACTGCGACACACATCTATGATCATATCCATGATTGGAGACATAGACGTAGCCTGATCAACTTCGATATTGATGATCAATTTCTCATTGAATGGTTTACCAAGTCATTCATTGCTCCAATTTCTCATGATATAGCTATGGGTGGATGTGTTACCGAAGAACGAGTCATTGCTTGTGCCTAGTACTTAGATCTTGTTTATTCTGAGTTTGGCACTTTGTATGAGTTATTACCCGATGCTATATTAGGTCCCTATAATACTAGTGATTGCCCCATTACTATTGTAGTTGTATCACTTATTAATATTGTTGTGCCCCTATTGTCCCCATATTGTTATTATTGTGCCCCATAGAATCCATCTATTGTTTTCTTTGTGCCTTTATATTATTATTGTTAGGTCGGTTGGGTTATATTGTGACTCCTTAGAGTCTTATATAGAAAGGAGGTTTTGTCATTTGAATCATCAAGGAATCATTCATTTGTGTAATGTAAAGGAGGTTGCCCCATGAAGAGGCTGAATTCTAAGGCATTGATCTATCTTTTATATCTTTTTAAGAGCAGGTTTCATAGCATTTGGTATCAGAGCTTTTGGAATCTAGGGTTTTGTTGCTCTAAATAGGTCATCATGGAATTTTCACTATAACTTTTTTTTCTGCAATGTTTCAGAAGTGAAAAAAAACCCATTTGAGAAGAAATATCACTAAACCTCGAGTCCTAATTTCAGAGCTTTTCGCACTATATTTGCAGAGATATGATCTGAGGAAGTCGGTCTTTTTGCAGACTCCTGAATTACGTTCCAAACGGGTGACCTGGGGAAACTCGTCATAACTTTCTCTCTGAGCATTGGATTGAAATTTCATAAGTTACAGAAATAGAACGGACTGTAGTTTCTTGTATATATTTTCTAGAGCCAAAGGTTGAAACAGGGACACATGGCATGTCGTACAAGTTTGCTCTACTGAACTAGTCTGTTATCAGGTCACTGTGGGAGATTTGGCATAACTCTTCGTTGGAGAATCCAATTTGGATCAGACAGGTGGCATTGGAAAGAATTAGAGGGCTACTATAGGTCACAATTTCAAAACTTGATAATCTGAAATTATAGAGATACATCATAGGCAATATCGAGCTCATACAAAGTGAAAAAAGGTGTGTAGATTTTTTTTTAATTCTTGCTTAAGCTTGGTTTGAAAAATTATTTTGAAGGAATTCATAGGGTACAGTAGAGAATTATTATCGGTTATTGATGCCCCAAGGAAATAAAATGCAAACACCTAGTAAGCAACCTGAAATCTCTAGTATTATTCATGAAGAAGAGGAAGAAATGTTACATGATATATCAAAATTACAAGACCAAGTGCAACAAATGTAGCTCTCACAAAAGCTAACAGAAGCTAAGATAAATGGCATGAAAGCTAAGATGAATGGAATGGAAGCTAAGATGGACAATTTGAAGATAGATTTGGACACAAATTTGAAGACAGGCATGGCAAATGTGAAGACAAATTTGACAAATTTTCTACAAGAAATACTTACTAATGGTGAAAGGGTAGTAAAGGAAACTCTAATGTTGATGTGAACAAAAGAAATGCTAATCATGATTTCATAAACTCTAATGTTGGATTGAATACCCACCATATTCCAAAAATCGATATGAGGAAGTTTGATGG